>DWQW01002480.1:0-26700 GCA_018249695.1 Heliconius erato demophoon | reverse complement strand
GATACCAGAGCGAAGAAATGGAAATATAAATTTAAATAAATATTTCATCTCCTCGAGTGGGGATCGAACCCACAACCAGTCGGTTTTGCAGTCACACCTCGTGCCGCTGCGCCACGACCGGCCTCAATATAGGCTATATTTTAAAAAATCGAATAATCTAATAGATTATAAAAAATGTAATTAAAACTGCCGCTCACTCTACCGATCAAAAGATATGTATCATATGACTTTTTTTTGTTATCATCTAAGCTTCGCAACCCAATAGGCCTCCGAGTTAGCATCGTCGGCTCCCCATCTAAAGGAACCAGTATTTTGAATTGAAACAATACTTTTATTGTTGTATAGTTCACTTATCGAGGAAAGGTGTAGAATATTTATATCTCGTTAATTATTTCAGTGTACAGTGGAGTGGGTACTGTAGGTACATGCGGTCTGAGTTAACTCTGTCATTTAATGTGTTATCAATTATCATATAACATAACTTCTTGAAACACAGTAGAACACAGTATCAAAGATACTGGAGGAAGGTCACGTAAAAAGCATGAGGCCCCCCAAAGGGCATGTATGAAGAGGTTGATGACAGTGGACGAGGCGAAAGAGGTAGGTGTGTAGAGACCGTAGCGTTTGGCGCTCCGTTCTCTCTGACTAACCCGCAAGGGATAAAGCGTGAAGTTAAGTTAAGTTAAGTTATAACTTCTTGAAGCCGTCGTGGCACAGGGGCTATAGTGTAGTTGGTTCCAAATAAATTATTATTTATTAATATTTTAAGTTTTTCGCTCTGATACCAAGGCAAAAGCACTGTTGAGTTCCGCCATTTAGCACATAATGCCTCGAACTTTCCCGGACGGAAAGTGAGGTTTTAACACTAGGCTTCCTCTACTTATCCTGCTATATGCAGGATACAGCGTGAAGCTGAAACAATATAACTCTTAGTTGTTTCCATTTGAGCACTGGGGCGAAGCCGCAGTTGAAAACTACTAAAAGTTGAATAGTCCTTCACAGTATTCATAAGTGAAAGATTATATTGATTGAATTTGCTTGTTGGGTGGCGCTATCCTACGCAGCGTTTTTTGATGCCGCCGTTTACATCGAAACGTACATAAAGGTATGGCTTTACAGACAGATTTGCGATATACCCACCTAAAATGGACATTATAATAAATTTATCATATTGGAAGGATATTTCCACGTTGTTTTTCGTATCCTCCAATTTTCGAGACATTGCGAGTTCAGTGAAGGAATTAAAAGCCATGCTTTCGTAAATGAAAATCAATCCATCATTCAGAATGGACTCAACAACCGTTGCACAATAGTCAGACGCTGTGCTACTGCACCGCGACGCCTCTTTATGTGATCAGTACATTTTTTAATATTTTTTTTGCTTCAAGCTGTTTCCTGCATGTCGCAGGGAAGATAGAGAAAACCTAGTGTTAAGACATTCCTGTCCCCACTTTCTGTCGAATTCTTGAGATATTGCGTGATAAGCAACGGATCAACGACGTCGCGCTTTGCTCTACACCAGAGCGAAGAAATGAAAATATTTAATTTACTTGAGTGGGAATCGACCCCGCGATCTGTCGCGGTTACAGTCACACGCTTGTGCATCAACGCCACGACTGGCCTCAATTTTTTTTATTATTAATAGAAGCCAAAACTATGGCCCCTTTTTAAAATTTCGCGGATGGAAGAGTATGAAATTTGGCATAAGTACGTATAATTTATATGTAGGAAAAGTGCAGAACGCTAATATTTTTCAATAATAATGCTTTTAATGTTTTATTAAATCAATAAATAAAACATTACACACACTACCATGCATTTCACAATATATACCTACAACACTTTAATATATTCAAAAGAGAAAATCAATCTACCTAATAGTTATGTATTACATAAGACAACCACATACCATACCATACGACTCATACCAAGTATTAATGATTTTTTAAACACTTTTTCAAGTGTTATTCCACACTTGTGAAAGAAAATACTTATTTAGAAAAACGTATAAAAATTTGAACGTAGCGGGACTCGAACCCGCGCCTGCTGGAAACCGACCAGGCGCTCTGACCACTAAGCCATACGTTCCCATCGAGCTACGTCCAAATTTTTATATGTTTGTTACAATCTATTTATGTTGTTTAGTGTTAGTTCCAATTAAGTACCGAATAGGAGTTAAAGAGATCTTATAAATGTCATCCGTCACAAAGAAAAACTACGGTATCATTACCGTAAGTGCAGTTAACGTCGAAGGCAATCTATTAAAACTTTGTGGATAAGCAGCGATTTAGATTGATTGAAGAGCTTATTTTATTTACTCGAATGTCCCACAAGGGAGTAACAGGGTCAATTTAATGGCAACATGCCTTTTCAATGACCTTGGGCTGGAGGTTAGAGAACATTTTTGTTTTATTACAAAAAGATTTTTACACTAGTTTAATCTTTTTGTGGACAAGATTAGAGATGATCATCATTGATAATTCTACGCTTTGTTAAGATTGGTAAAATAAATCAGCTTCACGCTGTATCCCGCACACAAAAGGGGAGGGTAGGCAGAGGGAACCTAGTGTTAAGACACCAGTTCCCCACTTTCTGCCGAATTCTGGAGGCATTGCGTGTTGAGTGGCAGAACTCAACGCTGCGCTTAACCTCGACACCAGAGCGAAGAAAATGGAAATATAAATTTAAGTAAATATTTCATTTCCTCGAGTGGGGATCGAACCCACAACCAGTCGGTTTTACAGTCACACCTCGTGCCGCTGCGCCACGACCGGCCTCTAAGATAGGTAGGTACGTAGTTTTATAAATGGATTGTGTTAAAATTGCAATTAATATAGCACAGCTCAGATTTGACAGCCTGATGGTGTATGTTGTTGGTTTAAATTGTAGTCAAGGGTTTACATCTTATACATTATTTGTATACAGGTACGGATCCATCAAAAAATTCCAAGTGCGCATGAATATAATATTTTTGTGGTTACTTTGATGTTAAATTTAAGGATTTCTATCTAAACACACCACATATTTTATTTACAGTTACACTCGTTTTGTCGTTGTATCGGTCCTTACGTGATAGAGTAGGTACCTGTGAAGTAAAAGCTGTCAAAGTCAAAGTCAAATAATTTTCTTCAAAATAAGAAGTTATACGCTTCATTTTTTGAACGTCAAACAATTTACCACTAAAGGTCACTAAAGTTAACGGGCTCAAGAAACAGCAGGGTAGGCAGAGAGTACCTCTAGTGTTAAGACTCTCCGTTCTCCACTTTCCGCCGAACTCTGGAGGCATAACATATCGAGTAGCGGAATTCAACGCCACGCTTTGCCTCTACATCAATAGTATTTTATTTCCTCGAGTGGGGATCGAACCCACAACCTGTCGCGTTTACAGACACACTTTGTGCCCATGCGCCACGACTGTATATCTTAGTGTATTAAAAAAGCGATATACTATATCGTTTCAAGTACCTCTTCAAAATTGGATTTATTTAGATGTTGATATTTTCCTTTCATTTGTTTCATGTTGATTCAACGTTGCCGCAAGTAGCGGCAGCAATTTAAACTTTAGGATGAGCGAAAATTTTATGATGAATTGAATAAATGGCCAGAAGCTACAACATCCCCGCGTTGAGGAGACATTACAATTAACTTCATGTATTAAATGCTCATAAAATAAAATAAACAAATTAGCTTCACGCTGTATCCCGCACACAGCAGGGTAGGCAGAGGGAACCTAGTGTTAAGACACTCCGTCCCCACTTTCTGCCGAATTCTGGAGGCCTTGCGTGTTGAGTGGCAGAATTCAACGCCGTGCTTAACCTCGACACCAAAGCGAAGGAAATGTAAATTTAAGTAAATATTTCATCTCCTCGAGTGGGGATCGAACCCACAACCAGTCGGTTTTACAGTCGTCACACCTTGTGCCGCTGCGCCACGACTGGCCTCTTAAATGCTCATCATATAAATAAAAACAAACAAAGAAAAATAACAAACAACCATGAGCGTATCCAGAGATCTGTTCTGAATGGGGAGGAGTGGCGGTGCTTTGGGCTTGTGGGGCTTGACTTTGAGCAGATATGTTCATGTAAACGTTGTTTTTTATTTTTCGGGGCACATTTTTGTTAGTTAAATTTCTGGAGTGGGCACGGACCAGAACAATCTCCCCCTCTTCCTCCTTTTATATTCCTACACTATATATTCCTACGCCCGTGCAAACAAAGCGTGCTTATAAATATTAAATGTGGAGTATTAGCCTGTTAGCAGTATAAATAGAATATTGAAAACGCGCGAAGTACATAAATTAAGATCTAAAAATATTTAAAGCCGTGGACGAAACAAGTTAGTCTTTAAAGGGATTACGCGGAAGCCTTAAGCGTGCGTTCGTGACCTGAGTGTCGTCGATATGGCGCATGCTTGATGTTGTCCACAAGTTAACTTTACTTAATTTAATAATATAGCTTGCACTAAAGGTAATCATTTACCAAGGGCAAGGTATGGCAGTATTCGGTGTTGTCGGAGAGGTTCAGACGAGCGTGCTGGTCTTAGCGAAGTGATTTGAAATGAGTGATGCTGAATGTAACGGTGTTGATAGTGACGAAAATGATGACGAAGGGTATGGATTCATTTGATAGTGTCCACCTTTGTAGACGCTCATATTTATTTTACATTGAAATTACAAATTCCAAAAATAAGTTAAAATTGGAATCAATTTTAATAAATATATATTTATTAATAAAAGTCTTGTTAATGTGTTTTTTCTTGTTTTATATTTCCAACCAGGTTTTACTTTGACTTTTTAATTCCAAATAATATTTTAACAGTTTTTGGAGTAGGTACTTGCAGTGTATTCAGTACAACAGTACGAGCTAATTATCTATAGTATAACTAATTACTCTAATCTAATCATGATAAGATACATATGTACATATCCAAGAAATGTGTTCCATATTATTTATTTGATTCAGATTGCGTGAATATTCAGGTCATTATTCATGATTATTTATATAAGTGTTGCTAAAAGAAACATACGTAACAAGCTAACAACTAAATTCTAATTTTATGATATTATTGTAAGAACATTCACGAAATATGATTTGAATATTGAAGGCGCCTAAAGTGCAACAATAAATTTAAATTGGATCTTTTCTATTTGTAGATTGGCCATTGACCCAAAACTGGGATGCCGGGTTCATTTTCCTAGTGACGTCATACGAGAAACGTGAGTTACGCGCCAGTCTCGTCCTCAGGCGTCACAGAACCTCTGAGCAGTATTGCCAGGTTTAAAAATTAACAAATTGTTTTCCACTATTAAGAAAATATGATTTGGATTGGAAAGTACAATTAATTATTATAGATCACATACATATTTATTATTGTATATAAAAGCCATAGTTTTAAAAGTTATGATCAGAATTCAATATTAGCGCATAATAAATTAGATGATAATTTAATAAAGTAAATAACAATCAAAACTACATAACCACCTGGCAACACTACTTCTGACGTCATTGAATGCCTTAAAAGCATATTGGCACGATATCGATATACCTGCAGCTAATGCAAATGCTTTAGCTTGTTAATGTTTTGTTTTTTAGACCATCTTTCTGCTTTTACGTTACAAAAGTCTCACGCAATGTTGTTTGCTTGTTATACACCACCATTTTAATTCTGACGTTATTTGTTTTGCTTAAAAACTGTATAGGTGTTCAACTGCTCTAATATTACATTCGTAGAGGGTTTAAAATGAAAGAGGCGAGAATACACGTACGCTTTTACACCTACACACCTATAAAACAACGGTGTTTTGCTTCTTACTTTCCTGTTATTGCGTCATTTCTTATATTAAATCATTAAATGTAAATAAAATTACTTTTCATTGCCTTGCTCCTAAATTAAGATTAAAGGGCGATAAAATGTGATCGTATTCATTTTTGGATGGTAGGTTCGTAATATTAGAATAGTGCTATGTCAGCTTGATCTTATTATATTTAATTCTTTTATTTTCCAGCTTTTTCGTACCATTTCGAGTGAAGTTTTTGTAGATAGTAAGTAGATCTTAGGCAATGCTAAGGCGGTCGTTAACACTTTATAGACAAAGGTTTATGTCTTCTGCAACAGTGACGGCGTTTATTGCCCATTTCACGTGAGTGACAACATGCAGAAATATATCGAGAGCTAGGTTTTCTTTGCTCCTATTTTCTTTTTATGTCTCGCGTAAAACATGAATGAGAACTGTAAAGTACCGAAAAGAATTGTTTATTATTATTATTATTAACTTTTGTTATATTGTATTTAATTAATTATTAAATTAGTAAAATTTTGGTACCAAATATGCAATATGTATTTGTATATTTAAAAAATGTAAAATTTTAATTATTATTTAACAGCTAAAAAATGTCATATTAGTACCACGTAGTCTTGATCGAAGTGTTTTTAATTTTTTTTATTAATACAACTCTAGTAATATGTATAATTTCTTTCTTTTCAGGTAAGATAATGTATATCTTCTATCGTGAATGAAGCAAAAAATATATAATCAAAATTCAGTCTTTTAAACTTGTAGACTTGTAGAATTTTGGTTAACTATGTTCTAAAATAAATAATTATATATAAACAATAATATACCCAAAACAAACTCACAATAATTATTTTAATAATATACTTACCGAATATAAGTAGCTTTATAATAATTAATAATATTAAAGTGTACCTTAAAATTAAGGACAATTTATTTACAACAGGAAAAATCTATCTGATAAAAATGTAAATGTATTCCCATACACTACTTGTTATAAGTATTGGTCCCCGCAGACGAGTTCCCTTTTGTTAAACCATTCTTCTTTCTTATATATTCCTGACAGGTATAAATAAATTTGAGGCCATCGTTGCACAGTGGAACTTGAGTGTGACTGTAAACGCGACGGTTGTAGGTTCGATTTCCACTCGGAGCTTAAATTGAAATATGAAAGAAAATATGTTTATTTATAAAACAACAATTGCAATTTTTGTTACACATGATGGTACCCACAGTGTATCCTGTGTTTTAATTTACAGTTTAACAATTTACATCAATTGTTGACACTCGTTTTGTAAAAGGATTTACTAAATAATAAAAGAAGACAAAGAAACATCCTTTAAAGGTTAATTTTGAAAAAAAAAATTATAACAATAATACAACATGATATAATAGGTACTATTGATTTGAATTATTTAATATTTTCTCGCTCTCACTCGTATTCTCCCTCACTTCAAACCTCAAAATAATATTGAATGTTCAAAACATAACTGGTTTAGATATTATTGCCAGTTTTATATATTTTTTTACAGAGTTTTGTAGTAAATATAATTTTGCGTATAAATATTATATTTTTTTTTGCGTTTTACTTAAAAAATATTTATTATTGACCTTATTAGAAACTAATTGAGGATCTTAAAAAATGTAAGATTATTAAATATCTACATAAAATGCAATAATAAGAGATCTAGAGAATCTATCTTTAATATCTCTTATCTGCATATGACATGTAATGATCCTAATCAAAGAACTTCGAATAAACAATATTCTTAAGAGACTTAGATGAACACTCAAGAGAACTGATAGCTGAAGTATGTCCTATCGGTCGAAAATAAATCAGAGTACTTACGGTTAAGTAAATAACAACATTATAATATTGAACTTAATAAATATTAAATCAAATTATTTTTTGCCAGCGAAACAAGAACGGCTTCGCCCGCTTGAAGTTATTGTTATATTATATCTAAATTATACAAAATATTTTCATAAATGACAGTCTATGTTTTATTCTAATATGTAAGCTATATTAGTGTAAATCAAGAAAATCAGCTTCTTGCTGTATCCCGCACACAGCAGGGCAGACAGAGGGAACCCTGGAGGCAATGCGTGTTGAGTGGTGGAACTCAACACCGCCCTTTGCCTCGACACCAGAGTTAAGAAATGAAAATATAAATGTAAATAAATATTTAATTTCCTCGAGTGGGGATCGAACCCACAACCATTCGATTTTACAGTCACACTTTGTGCCCCTGCGCCACGACTGGTTTCATATTAGTGTGAAGCTTTATCTAAATCCGTTCAGTAGTTTTTGCGTGAAAGTGAAACAAACATCAATCTTTATAAACTCTTTCATTTATATATAGATACATATTAATAGGATAAATGTTACTCATTTGTAAGCATAGTTTCGACTGGTCAATTTACACATGACAAAGTGTCTGAAGGCAACGCATTAGATATTTAAAAGTAAAAGGCCAAATTATAGCACCCTCTCTCAGTTATGTGTAAAATTTACGAAGGGTCGAATGGGGCGAGTAGTTTGCTTGATTTACATTCGTTTAATATGGATGATGAATTATGAATAGGTTTTTGAAAAATAATATGATAAATTGAACGTTACAAATATAGAAATGTTTCAATTGATATGTTTTATTTGAACTATTGTTTATTAATTATCTCTACTATTTTTTATGTCTACGAACTACTCGTATACATTTATTTAGAAAACGTATAAAAAATTGAACGGAGCGGGTTTTGAACCCGCGTCTCTCTTATACTGTCTAATTCCGTCCGTCCTCGGACGGTTTTAAAGAGACGCGGGTTCAGATTCCGCTTCGTTCAAATTTTATACATTTTCTAAATAAATATTTTTCTTTTGAGGCTAGTCGTGGCGCAGGGCCACAAAGTGTGACTGTATAACCAACTGGTTGTGGGTTCGATCCCCACTCGAGGAGATGAAATATTTACTTACATTCATATTTTCATTTCTTCGCTCTGGTGTCGAGGCAAAGCGCGGCGTTCCAGAATTCGGCAGAAAGTGGGAAACTGAGTGTCTTAACACTAGGTTACCTCTGCCTACCCTGCTGTGTGCGGGATACAGCGTGAAGCTGATTAAGATCTCTATTCCTTTAATTATAATAACAAATAACATTTTTAGCTGGAATTTTCTTTTCAATTATGGATTTACGCTTACAAGATTGAGTGCGAATAATAACGAATGCATTAAATTAATTAATTAGTCATTATTATGTCAGTTCGTAGCAGCAAACATTTTCGTTTTAACGTTGACGACTAAACTTAGCAGTAAGCACTAGATTTAATAATTAAATCTCCATTTGATTGTTAAATTCTAAATGTACATTTTAATTAGTATAATTTGCTTTATTTTGCCCATAGATAAAATAAACATAATTTTAATTGGAATCAATGTTTATTCATTTAAAAAAAATGTTAATGAATACAGTTATAAATTAATAGTAAAACAGTGCAAATAATGTTTTTCTTATTCTATAAGTTAGTGATGGCAAACAGATTATTAATGGCTGTCACACTTATATCAATAGTACATTTCCTCAAAACAACTAAAGAGATTGATGACAAGTAGATCCCGCAGATCTAGCTGAATAAGCGATTTTTAATACCTATTTATATATGTCTATCTCGCTCGCAGATAAATTTGCAAAAGTAATATAATATATTAGATTTCATTTGTATTAATGCATTTAATATTAATTTTAAAACACATTTGAGGCCAGTCGTGGCGCAGCGACACGAAATGTGACTGTAAAACCGACTGGTTGTGGGTTCGATCCCCACTCGAGGAGATGAAATATTTACTTAAATTTATATTTCCATTTCTTCGTTCTGGTGTCGAGGCAAAGCGCGGTGTTGAGTTCTGCCACTTAAACAAACGTATTAAATGATAAATGATTACAAATTACAATGAATGAATATTAATAACATCAAAAACTGCAATAACTAATACTTTTTAATAATACTTTTTTCTCAAAAACGCAAACATTAAACTATAATTTTATGGTACTAATATTTTTATTAGATAATTCCTTTTTAATGACATTCTATAAAGACTATTTCTATTACTTAAACGATTCACGTTTATGTTTATATTTATGTTATTTAATATTTTAAGTTTCATTCGTAACAGGATACAGCACGGAGTTGAGTTCCGCCACTATGCTCACTCAACTTTAGCTAAAAAAAATATATTGCTATTTAGTTACAATATTTATAATATATCCCTTAAGTCTATATTTATGACTTTGTACATACTGGAAATAAGTAACTTTTATGAAAAACATTACATTCAAATCGTTAAATATAAAGAAAGTATGAAATCACAACATACACTCAGTTTTCTCATATGATTAATAAAAAGTATATTCATACGTATAAAAAGAGCTAAATTAATTTTACATCTTGAATAGACTTAATTTAGCCTGCCTTATAATAAAAAGTTTCCCTCGTAACTTCAGTGACAGTGATTAAGCAGACATAGGCGGTAAGTGAAGTTTTGCGAGGCTGAAACACGTTTATGAGCGTGTAGCAAAATTTAAAGAATTTTTAAGGCACTGGTAGGTGAGGGGCGAAGTGAAGGGGCGCGGCCGCCCGCCCAAAGCTCGCGCCAGTCGGCTGTAGCCTCGTGGGCGATCCAATCGACTCGTAGCGCTCGGAAAGCTCGGAAAAGATCGCTACTCGCGCGGTTTAGCTTTAATTAAATATTATTTTTTTGGTCGTATTCTACAATATTTTTCTTCATAATAGCGATATTAAAGTAAGTGACTTTGGTGTTCAGACTTTTGTTTTCTAACAACATGTGCGGCGGTGACCACGCGGCCGCCGCCGCCGGCTAATCGGTGACATATGCAAGTGCCATCATCTCTTGCATTGGTGAGTATTTTATTATGTTAGTAACTTATTAAAGATTTTTTTTTATTTTTATTTGCCTTCGTGTACATAAAAAAAAATCACTGCCGCTATTATATATTAATATAGTAATCTTTCAGTAGTAGATAATTAGACTACAGAAGAAAATTTGAAACATTAAAGATTGAAGAAGTTTCTCTTCAATAAAGAAATAAATTGTTCACTTATTTCATGTAAACACAAATATAAAAATATTATGCAAAATATCGATTAATATAATTTGTTATAATTTCTTTTGAAATTGAATTTATATATTTGACAAGAAAACATAAAAATCCTACTTGTACCTACGCGATATTATCCTTCAGTTCTTATTTTAGATTTCAGCTTAATACGTATAAAGAAAAATTTCCGAGAAAACTTTGAAAATATCTTTTCATAACAACGAAATTGTTCTTTAATTTATAAGTTTATTTATTTTTGTTTTGCTAGCGACTATTGCTTGGATATACTTATAAATTCCAAACTTGAATAGAATATAATAGTGTGATTGTAAAGTCGTGGTAGTTGTGGGTTCGATCCCCACTCGAGGAAATGAAATATTTATTTAAATTTTTATCCAATTTTTTTCGCTGTACTGTCGAGGCAAAGCGCGGCATTATCTTTCGCCACTCAATACACCATACCCCCAGAATTCGGCGGAAAGTGGGAAACGGAGTGTCTTAACACTAGGATTCGTCTGCCTACCCGCCCAGCTGTGTGCGGGATATAGCGTGAAACTGATTTTTATAATAAATGGTTTTTTTAAATATATTTTTATATAAAATACTGTATGCTTAAGTCCAATAGTGTTTTCATGAAAGTAAAATAAATGAATAATATGTATTCTAATATATTAATAAATTATCTGTTCAATGACGATAAATTGAATTTCTGCAAATGTTACATATGTATGTATGTAAATTGAATGATGTGTGCCAATAAATTCGATTAACATTACCGTAATCTACGCACAAAATTGATACATATTGTAGATGTATACATTTAGAATTTATAAGGGTTAACTTTAAAATTTAATACCTAAATGTTCAAATTATTTAAAAGTAGGGGGATTTTTCCGCCAAGTCCTATTTCGCAGTTTTGTTACCATAACTTGAAGACCTGATAATTAATCAGGTCATTTCATTAGAGTACTTTCGTTAAAAATACTTCTTTTTATTAAAACAATTATTGCTTGTTTATCTTTTGGCTTGGGTCTATTCAGTATGGATTCTAGTCAGTCTAGACTCTAGTCAAAAGCAATTATTTTGGACTCTTATTGGATCCTGCATGGCTTTGATGTCTTGACAAAACTCTATTTGTTTTGTCCTTAAATCATCCAGGTTATGAAGAATGCAGTACAGATTATTGTATAGGTTATTTTGATTAAGTATTTATATACTTTGATTTTTGTGATATTTTATTATAATATTTCGTACCTAGTAATTGTGAAACCAAGATAATGTTGATTTACAAGAATAAGGTACTTTTATAATTTTCTCTTAAGAAAGTTTGACTTTTGAGTTATGTCGCTTTTATTTTACTCTCCGGAAGCTATCTATTGAAAGATATTACAATGGAACAACTCGAAATTACATTGTTATTTGTATATTAAAAGTGTAGCTAATAGTAATAGCTAATAATTGAGGCCGGTCGTGGCGCAGTGGCACGAGGTGTGACTGTAAAACCGACTGGTTGTGGGTGGCCACTCAACACGCAATGCAAATTTCGGCAGAAAGTGGGGAACGGAGTGTCTTAACACTAGGTTCCCTCTGCCTACCCTGCTGTGTACGGGATACAGCGTGAAGCTGATTTTAATTTAATTTTAATAGTAATAATATTTTGTTTTTACTATAAACATAATAACAGTCTTAAATTATGTAGAGTTTTCTGTTGAGCTTTCCTCTCTATAATATACTAAAGTGGGAGATGTTACTAAAAGTCAAATATTATATAGGCATTCTATGCAAATATTTAACGTGATCCGCACTGTATCTGACGTTGCTATCAGAACAAGAGTTGTAGGCCGGTTGGCAATAAGCCGTATAAACCGGTATCCGGTATATACCAGTAACAGTATTTTCCTTTCCTACGTGTGGAATAATACTTAAAAATGATGAAATTATTTTATAAATAACATTCTCTCTTGATAAAAATCTCCCTACACAGATGTTGACAACATAAATAAATTGTAACAAGCGTTTAAGAATTTCCACGTAGTTTGATGGGAACTTAGTTAGGTAGGCTTTGCAATCAGAGCGCTTGGACGGTTTCCAAGAGGCGCGGGTTCAAATTCCGCTACGCTAATACATTATACGTTTACTAAAAAATAGTATAAACCGGTTTAAGCCAAAAAATCGTCGCGCTTGACATCTATGCTACGAGTATGTATATAATACTCACACACTTGCAAAGCTCAACTTACACCTCGCGGTCTGTACTTAGTATTTGCTTAAACTTATCACCTTAGTGATCTCTTACTTTAGTATAAAACCCGTTATCCTTAATATCTTACGTATCAAAAGTTAAAAAATCAAACTATCATTCAACAAAGAGGATTAAGCTGTCTATTTTTCTAGAGAGTATTCATATAAAATTAATATTTTTAGAACTATGGACTTAGGGAGCTATTTCAAAAACATCAAGTATCTTAACTAAACCAATTTATATACTTTTTAAAAACTTTCATGTAGTGAATTGACTTTACTATTCTTTTGTTATATAGGGTTATTGCACCAGTTATTAATTCCACTAAATTCAGAAAATAATCACAGATATAAAAAAACGATAAAGTTTAATACAATCATTATGATAAAATAATATGAAAAACATAGGAAGGAAGTTACAATATATTTATTGCGCTTGCTCTTTAGCAACCTAAAAATATGTTAAAGTTGTATAAAAATTGTGTTAACCGGGATTGAATGTATGAGCGCGAAAACAAGTTAACTTGTAGTAAAATAAAAATTAGCTTCACGCTGTATCCCGCAGACAGCAGGGTAGGCAGAGGGAACCTAGTGTTAAGACACACTGTTCCCCACTTTCCGCCGTATTCTGGAGGCAGAATTGAGTGTTGAGTGGCGGAACTCAACGCCGCGCTTTGCCTCGACACCAGAGCGAAGAAATGCAAATATAAATGTAAGTAAATATTTTATCTCCTAGAGTGGGGATCGAACCCACAATCAGTTTTACAGTCACACCGATTTTGCAGTCACATACTGTGCCCCTGCGCCACGACTAGCCTCTCTAGGAAAATAAAAATGAATATAACGTAGTTAAACGATATTGTCAACAAGTCATAAAATAAACCTAAAAAACAACTGTCACGGTAAAAAAAAACAATATTTCTTAACTAATAATTAGCTTAAATGCAGATATTTTCATTAAAGCACTCGCTCTATGTGTATTCAAAATCAATTCGCCATCTTTAAAAAAATGGCGGAAAAAAATATATTCTGATAAATGTTAGTAAGTGCGCATTTAATTTAACGTCGATAATTTAGAAAATTGATTAATGAAAAATTATATCTTTATTTATTGAAGTTAAGAAAATATAGATTATTGGTGCTTGTCGGTTATTAGTGCCCAGTACCCTATATAGATATAAATAAGTAGTTAAAATTATTATTAAAACGTTAACAAATTATTTTAATACATAAATAAATATATTCTTAAAAATATTACAATGAAATTGAAGTGACAAATATATGGTAGAGTATTGTTGTAGGAACTTTCTTCCACGCGCCACACAACTGTGGAATGGCGTACCTGCGTCAATGTTTCCGGGTCAATATACCTGGGACATACCTGGGTACCTTCGAAAAGTGCATCTGATTTCAATATTAATGACTAGCAAATTACCTGTAGCTCCTCTGGTGTTACACGGGGTCGTAGGCGGCGGTGATCAGGTGGTGTTTACCATCACGTGACCCGTGTGCGCATTTGCCTTGTCTTTTCCATAAAAAAAAATGTATAAGGGTGTCTTTCGTAAATTGGGTAAACAACAATCCTCTGAATTAGGGCAAACTTGGTGTTTTATAGTTAATTCAATTAAACTACACGATCATACGTTGTCAAGCGTACTGTGTATTTAGGAGAGTAAGCCAACATCAGCTCTTGATTGCTGTATTCCATTTCGACTATTTGCTTCATCTGAAGCAATTTACAAATAGAGGATAAAGCCGTCATGTCGCTCTGCTTTTGGATCTAACATCTGTCACTTGATTGCGAGCTATTAAACTCTCCTGTATTGAACCAGTCCATCCGTCGTTATATCTCCATCAGTTCATAATATTCTTAAATTTTTTTTCTGTTTCATATCATTCGTGTCTTCTCTACTAAACGTGGCACTGATGGATTATTTTGAGTTATTTTTATTTGAGTGTATATAAAAAAAGCGTATTTAAATATTGTTAAAAATAAAATTGTAGTGGATTTAATGTTTGTGAATTATTAATGGCAAATTAATGTTATATTTAGAAAAAAAATACTGTTTAAAAGTATGAAATAGAAACTTAATAATGATTGAAAAAATAAAATTATATCACTTACATATAAAACTATATTAAAGGAAAATAAATTTTCAGTACAAATAATACAATTTGTAATCCTTTAAGTAATGGTTTAATCTTACGGTTATTCAGTTAGTCGGTTATTGGTCAGGAGTAAAACCAGGGTTATACAAGGCCATGAATAGTTATAAGAAACTATTAATTAAAAACTATTATTATTATAACTATAGCAATAAATATTTATAAATAAATAAATCAGCTTAACGCTCTATTTCATACAGAGGGAACCTAGTGTTAAGACACTCCGTTCCCCACTTTCCGCCTAAATTTGGAGGCATTGCGTGTTGAGTGGCGAAACTTAACGACGCTCTTTGCCTCGACACCAGAGCGAAGAAACAGAAATATAAATTTAAATAAATATTTTCTGCCTCCAGTGGGGATTGAACCCACAACCAGTCGCGTTTACACACTACACACACACTTTGTGCCTCTGCGCCACGACTGGCCTCATATTTATATTTATCTAGGTTATTTATATAATTACTAACTATGCAAAAATACAATATGTGCGTTGTACAATGTATAACAATATAATAGTATAAGCTTTTATTAACTTATCCACTTTTACTGATTTGACGCGAACACGGGAACGCTTTCGGACTTATCTTTCGGTGCCGAAATTACATTATTTTCTAAATCCAAAAGCTCTTCGACAGTTGTGTTTGTCTTATATATTCCGAAAAGAATATAAATGCGTATTTTACATAAACAACGATCGCGGTCTTGTGATCATGGTTGTGGATTCTTGTCTCTACTTACTACTTTTGTATCTGTCCACACACAGCGGGGTAGGTAGAGGGAACCTAGTGTTAAAAATTCCAAACTTCGTTTCCCATTTTCTGCCTGTTGTTTCCGTTTTGAGTGGCGAAACTCAACGCCGCGCTTTGCCGTCTATCACGTTTACAGTCACACTTTGTGCCACTCTTATTGCTATTAAAAATAAGAACAGAATTATTTATCATTAGACTTTAGCAAGGAAAATGTCTCGAGACATCTTCATCTTCATCGTGATAGTTTTGAAAACACACACGATTTTTATATGGTTAAATATATATATATATATATAAATAAAATCAGCTATATAAATTAAATCAGCTTCACGCTGTATCTGGCAGAGGGAACCTTGTGTTAAGACACTCCGTTCCCCACTTTCTGCCGAATTCTGGAGGCATTGCGTGTTGAGTGGCAGAACTCAACGCCACGCTTAACCTCGACACTAGAGCGAAGAAATGGAAATATAAATTTAAGTAAATATTTCATTTCTTCGAGTGGGGATCGAACCCACAACCAGTCGGTTTTACAGTCACACTTCGTGCCGCTGCGCCACGACGTGTTTTATTAAAACAAACATGAAAAACGAAAAATATATTTTTTTGCGTGATATAAAATACTTACAATTACTTTAATACAATCATATCTTAATATATCCTAACTAAACATCTTATTTGCAAAAGATAATATTACCTAAAACTACATAAATGTTATAAAACTTTATCGACGAAGCTTCTACGTAAAGAAATAACAATATATAAATATACTTTTTATTTCAATATGTATGTTTTTAAGTCTATATTTAAATTTTATTTATTTTATACATAAATACAAGCACAAGAGGATATTATGGTTTGTCTATCTTCATTGTGGTAACATGATAAAGAGAAGCTACCGCAAGTTATTCTAAGCTGAGAATGCAAGCTTCTGGTATATTGTACTATGTAAATGCCAAATAGTTATTCTAAATATATGTATATATTCTTCTATATTAATATAGAAAACATTCTGTTTTATATGAATTAAAATTTATTATAATTTCATGTTATTTATAGAAAGATAGATATTTGTTTAACCAAGTACCAAACTATTTTGTTAGTTTATATTTTGAATATATGAAAATACATATACCTACTACTATCGTTACAAAAATATAAATATATATAATTGATATCAGTAGGAACGAAGTGCTTAAATATTGTATAATAATTACAGGGTGGTGTGGTTTCAGTATCAATATGTATATTGTGTATCTAGCTGCGCGGTACGATTTTTCAAAAAGAAGCCTGTATGTTGCTCTGAAAGCTCCTCAAGCTTCCCATGAAATCGATTTAGATGATTAAATATATTCGTTAAGAAATTAATAAATTAATTGTTTTATAAAATAAAACCAGTCAGTGCGAGTTGAGGAAATTTTGAGTGTTCCGTACTAATTTCAGAATCGTAAGTCAATGGAAAGTATGATTTAAAAAAATTTACAAACTAAGTTTGCGTATGCACTCTCGTATCTTTTCAACGCAATCGTTGACTTAATAGTTTATTTTTTTCTGTGACTATTTGATATTAATTTCAACTTCATATCTCCACATAATCTGGAAACAAATTTCTTGACAGACGGACAACAAAGTGATTTTCTATCTATCTATGGTTACTCATTTTCACGTAAATTATAAACATACATAATTTATTACGTAACTATCGGCCCACACGCGGCTGTTCCCTCCTTAACTCAACGATTATTTAGGGAAAATTAGTTGGTTATTTTAGTATGGTTACTCATAGTGTAGTACACAAAATAATTTCTAATTTAACAAGATTTTTTCCTTTTTGCGTGACAATATTTTCATAGTATTTAATAGAAAAATGTTAAGTTGTTTCTCATCTATTTGCGGTACTTTCCCTGCTTTAATACCAATCTGGGAAAAAGTAACCTGTGTGTTGCTCTGGAAGCTCTTATATCTTCCGGTCAAAATACACTAAAAAGCGGATGACATGCGCATCCGCAGATTAGCCCGGACAGAAAGACCGACTAATTAAACTTGAAAAAACAATTATTTTGAAATCATATACATAGACTTCAATTATATTTATATATACCATGCATAGATCTACTTTATTACCTAAAACAAGCACTTTATACAATGATAAAATTAATATATAGAACTTAAAATATACAATTTTTTTAAGTAAATATATCTAATATAATATATTACAAGTATAACATATTGTACACGTTTCAGACAGCAGTACGTATAGGTAGAAAGGCAGAGTTATGACGTCAGTGCAGCTTTATAATCCAATCCGACGTTAAACCAGGACCGCCCAGCTGAGTGCAGCCCGCGCTAAAAATAATATCTTTACAATTTCACATGCGTCTCAACAGAGCGCCGTCGTTACGCAAATATGCCGCGGAACTGATACTCTTATTGTGTTTCAAGATTACATACATTCGTCATCTCCAAAATGGGTCGGATCTTAAATTTACCTGCTATGTGTGTGATAATAAATATGGCTGTGTTAGTTATTGCTATTTATCTTAATAAGATTGGATTTAGCTGTAAAAAAAATCAGGCTCACCTGCTTATCCTGCATACAGCGGGGTAGGCAGAGGGAATGTAGTGTCAAGACACACCTTTCCCCACGTACCGCCATATTTTTCGAGGCATTCCGTGTTGAGTGGTGGAACTCAACGCCGGGCTTTTGCGTCGGTGCCAGAGCGAAGAAATGAAAATATTAATAAATAATATTTTATTTTATTTCTAAGTAGATAACACTTTAGTTACGTGTTCAAGGCATGGTTGCGTGTTCAAATTTCAAAGCACATTGATTACGTGTTGAAATATTATAATAAGTTTATATTTAATCGTGCTCCAAGTACTACAGCTTACCATTTCGTCGCCATTTAAGATTTTCAATTTGATGGGAAAAAAATACGAAATTTTATTGATGATTAAGAAATTGTCTCAGTTGTCTCCTCTAGACGGTCAAAACAAATTATGATAAGGCTGTTTGGAATTGATCTTATTAGGAGTCAGAGAAATATGTATATGAAGTTAATAATATTTTATTTTAAGTTTCTGTCCTTACTTATTTATGTATGTCAATCCCATCATAATATGACATGAAATGAGTTTGTTTTATTATTTCATTCTATCATGATTACTGAAAACTGAATTTATATTTTCATTTTTTCGCTCTCGTATATTTTCATTTCTTCGTGACGAGGCAAAGCGCGGCGTTGAGTTCCGCCACTCAACATGCAATGCCTTCAGAACTCGGCGAAAAGTGGGGAACGGATTGTCTTAACACTATGCTCCCTCTGCCTTCCCTGCTGTGTGCGGGATGAAGCCTGATGCTGATTTAATTTAAATTTTATGAATAATCATTTATAACTGTTTTTGAAATAGTTAATGAACATTAATTGTGTGATCATAATCAGATCATTTTATGTTCTGCAGACACAATTTATAATATCTTTATATATTAAATAAAAGCGCTTCAAAAAGTTGTATGCGTATAACTTTTCAATTACCTGATTGATTTCAATGTAGAGGACGGAGAGATCATATGATTATATATTATACAAGCGGGCGCGCGCGGCTTGGCCTGCTTATTTGCACCCTTAGGGGTGAATTCTAAAAAAAATCACGAAACACGTGTTCAATAAAATATTTTTAACAGTCTGAATTTAATTTTTTATAAACATCGGTGGCGATTTAAAGATTTTTCCATATAAACTTTTAACGTCTTATTTGAACCCTTAAGGGATGAATTCTACAAAACCATGAAACACATGTTCAATGAAATATTTTTAAGAGTCTAAATTTCAAATTTTATAAAAATCGGTGCCGATTTAAAAAAAATCCATACAAACTTTCAACCCCTATTTCATCCCTTTAGGGTTAAAATTTTTCAAAATCCCTTCTTAGTGGATGTCTAGAATATGAAAATAAACATCTGCCCAAATTTCACGTTTCTACCATCAGCGGTTACGACTGTGCGTGCGTCTTACCTCAGTCAGTCAGCACAAGTCCTTTTATATATGTAGATAATAAAATATTCATTGGATTGGTTTCCAAAACAATTTAGAACAATATAGTGATATTCTATATCCTATAAAACATTTTAGTTACGTTGTTCACTTTATGTAGATCAAAATTTCCCTTTGCACCATATATTATATATATATAAAAAAAGATTTTTTTAGAAGATATTATATATATTGAAAATATCCCATGATGGTCTTTGCTGATGAACAGATAGATAGACAGACAGGCAAAGTGAGCCTATAATGGTTTTGTTGTTTTCCCTTGAGGCTCGAAACCTTGAAGATAGCTTTTTAAACCTTCTGGGTATATAAATAAATCTTGTAGTATTCGTTTTTCATTTTCTCAGTTTCTAGCAGCCAGCCTAGGCTTCGCACTGGTGAATTATATCAAAGGCCTCATCTTCTACCTGGCCTAGTTTTACGTATCTGATCAGCCTTTGTCGAAGTTTATTTCCTGCTTTCGTCGCACTTCTGATAACAGTGTCCACGCCCAAATCAAACTATTCCACTTTCCACGTTGTTTTACCACATCCGGGGTATCCGTTGACCTATTATTTCTTAGGCATCGAGAAGATATTACATAAAATAACGATTTAGGTATTAGAAGTCACTATAAGTGCGCCACAAACATATATAAGAACATGAATCCAATTCAGTTTATTGAATAAATAATCGTAAAGCTAAAACAGACGAAGCCGCGGACGGGTCAGATAGCTGCATAGCCTGATTGTAAATGCAATGGCTGTAGATAATAACTCGAGGAAATCGTTATATTTAAAATATTTTCACTTTCCTGCTCTGGTCATCTCATGTTATGAAAGCAGATGCGTAAAGCTAAAAGAAAAGAATATTATGTCACTAATTCAATGGTTAGGTTATGGTGGGAGACTTTTGACTTTCTTAGTCTTCTATGAATTATGAATACGGTACAGTGTAATGAGTGAACAAATAACTATGTATTTCAAGCGGGCGAATCCGCGAGCGGGTCGCTAGTAGTATTATAAATTCTTAGCCACAAAGAAAAAGCGTATTACACAGAATAGGCAGTCTTTGTTTCATATTTAATTCCCACCTGTAAAAGCCCGACATAACTAAGTAAATTATTTCTCATCAGTGTGTTAGAGGAAAGCTTACTTGCGTATGCAATAAATGTTAAATATTTTGTCTTGGTTAATTAAACGTGAACTCTTACCTTCAACGCACACATTTTATATTTATACTAGGTTCCTTGTACCCTACTTGTGAGGCCGGTCGTGGCGCAGCGGCACGAGGTGTGACTGCAAAACCGACTGGTTGTGGGTTCGATCCCCAGTCGAGGAGATGAAATATTTACTTAAATTTATATTTCCATTTATTCGCTCGGGTGTCGAGGTTGAGCGCGGCGTTGAATTCTGCCACTCAACACGCAATGCCTCCAGAATTCGGCAGAAAGTGGGGAACGGAGTGTCTTAACACTAGGTTCTCTCTGCGTGGGTACGCAGTGTGCGTGAAGCTGCAGCAGCTAAAAAATCTAATATGTAAGTTTTTGTAACTAACTGGTTTCCCACAAAAAATATTGGTATTTAAAAATATTTTTACTTTCCCGGTATAGTGAGAACATATATGGCGCTAGGTTCCACGATTCAACAAGCAGCTATATTTATATTGAGGTTGAAATTGCCAATGTCTAAAAATTTATAGCCGAGGTCAGTGGAAAATTATTAAAAAGTGTCATCGTCGATATCCTATAAATATCTTTACAGGTTAAGGAATATTTACTTGAGCTGCGGCATAAAATCTCTTTAACTCGTTTTCATGTTTTCCTCTAACAAAATTACTGTTGAAATGGATTATATAATTTTTGTCTTGTGAATTTGGTAAGCTTTTAGAGCTTACTTCACTTATTATAAAACCTTTATTTCCATTTGATTTGAGGCCGGTCGTGGCGCAGCGGCACGAGGTGTGACTGCAAAACTGACTGGTTGTGGGTTCGATCCCCACTCGAGGAGATGAAATATTTACTTAAATTTATATTTCCATTTTTTCGCTCTGGTGTCGAGGTTAAGCGCGGCGTTGAGTTCTGCCACTCAACACGCATTGCCTCCAGAATTCGTCAGAAAGTGGGGAACGGAGTGTCTTAACTCTAGGTTCCCTCTGCCTACCCTGCTGTGTGCGGGATACAGCGTGAAGCTAATAATAATAGTCCACGCAAGCCTTGCAAAGGACCGGGTTCTTTTGAACCCGTGAATTATAAAAAAAAGAGAAACATGATAATAATAATAATTTATTTCCATTTAGGTTCAATATAACCTCATATCTTAGCTGGTTAGGTATCTTTATCAAGAAAAGTCCTTCACTTGGGAGAAGATCGCTCAATATAATAATTTAATGGCGGTTGTCATTTGCAGTGTGCCTCCCTAGCGACTATAAGAAAAAATCCATTTATACATCGCAACAATAATATTTGTCGTCGGGAAACATTATAATACCTAAATTGCGGCAATTTTTAGGCTTCGATGAAAGAGTAACAAATCGGTCAATTGCGATTCGGACTCGTCCACCGAGAGTTCCGTACCAATTTGAATGTAGTAGGTGAAAAGGAAATGAAATTACAGAAATTGACAAATTTATTTATGGGGACTATGCAATTGTTTTGTATAAAAGAAACACTATAAATTTGCAATAGTTTTTTGTCTGTATTATAATATGTAAATATACATTTCAATTTTTTGTTTTTTCTTTATTAGTACTGCAAATTCTCACGTCGTGCCAAATTTCATAATTGTAGGAAAATCCCCTTAAATAAAGTTAACAAGTTGTGAACGTATGTACTCATTTTGTATGAAATGAGTACATACATTTTTTTCTATGAAATATCTATAAATTTTGATTTTTTACGTTGGTCCACGGGAAGTATAATATAGTTTTTTTGTTTAATATTTACATACAATTTCATACAGAATACAATAAAAATGCATAGTCATATGTTAAATATGGTTTTGCATCGTCTTTATCAAAAGATAGTTAGTATCTTTTGATTATGCTTCCTTTGGTTTCCATTTTTTTTACAAACGGATCCCTAAAAACGGAACCCTTATTGTTCGTCCGCGTAAATGTCTGCTCTGTCAAGACCATTTTTCTCAAGATTGCGTGGAAGTATTAAGCTGACATCAAATATCCAAGTCTACGCTCCTTTGGATTACTAAAAAAATAAAAGTAAGTCAAAGAATTAAAAGATACGAGCGTTATCAATACCTACAGTAGAAATCCTATGGACCTACAATTTTGAAATTTATATTTGTAGTTTATTTCATACATAATGAGTTGAGCAAGCTTATGTTTGTCAAATTAAAATGGCACTAATATTTTTTTTTTTGCAAAACCCAAGATTTAATTGATTGCATAAAAGTCCATCAGTCAATTTTAAAGCAAACTTTTTGTCACTCATCACATTAATGATCTTTGAAATTTCGACCTTACTCTAACGCCCAATATTAATAACCTATCTCCAACGTCAATCTTAGATTGTTTCATACATCTATCCAATCTAGAAATCGGATAGATATATGAAACAATCTAAGATTGACGTTGGAGATAGGTTATTAATATTGGGCGTAAGTAAGCTAATCACTCATTTTTTGATAGTGAATCACTTCTTTATCGTGCATTTTGTGAGATTTCTGCTTAAATCGCTGGGAAGCAAGTTGTATTATATGTAGAAATGTACTATTTAAATTTTTAGAATAGCTATATCTGGAAATGGTGATTCTAAAAAAATATTTTTTGGTAGCTCTAACTTTTTGATCGACAACTTATTTGTCTAACCTAATGTTATATAACTTATTACTTACGAGAAAAATAAAAAAATGTTCACTCTTGATCTTAAATATATTTTTAAGCACACATGGGAACGATGGTGCATTTTCAAAATTTATTTGTAATGGTGTACCCAAGGTCTCTACCAAATATCAGTTAATTGAAATGCTTAAATTGACTGGATTAGTAACAAAAGTACTGTTTACCTAATAGCAAGAGTAAAATAATTATTTAGTAACTAGCTAATTGCAAACGTAAAGCTTAGTAAAACAAAGGACAGTCAATACATGATAGGTATTCGGAGCGTCATAAATCAATAAGTTATTGAAGCTTACGTATTTAGCTTGCAATACGAGGATATCAATTTAATACGTAAGAAATACTTAAATAATATCACAGATATTTTTAACATT
Organism: Heliconius erato demophoon; assembly: GCA_018249695.1. Classification (NCBI taxonomy): domain Eukaryota; kingdom Metazoa; phylum Arthropoda; class Insecta; order Lepidoptera; family Nymphalidae; genus Heliconius; species Heliconius erato. Next base: position 2,388 of record DWQW01002480.1, on the reverse strand, counting down.
TCGTACCTTTTAAGGAAAAAAGTATAAGATCACTTTGTTGTCCGTCTGTCTGTCTGTCAAGAGCCTTTATCTCAGGAATGCTTGGAGATTTCGAGTTGAAATTCATATCATATACTCAGATCTGCGGCCTCATGATTTCCTAAAAAAAAACCATATCTACATTTACTTTAAAAAAGAGCAAAATATCTGAAAACTATACAATATTTGTACGGAACCCTCGGTGGGCAAGCCCGACTCGCGCTTGTCCGATTTTTTTATAGGTGATGTTAGTATAGTTAATTTGTATCTTAGATTTTTTACGAAATATTAAAGAAGATAAACTAGGACTCTAGAAGTATAGTGAGGAAAATACTGGCATGAAGCATTATCTATATATTAATAGGTGCAGCAAAAACTTTGGACCTCTTTTGAATATGAAATTTGGCACGCTTATAAAGTACATTACATTAATAAATAAAACATTACACACTATGCGTTTCACAAAATATATCTACACCACTTTTGTATTTATAAAGTGGCATACACGTTGCCATGGCAACGCGTATTATTATAATATGCGTCAAAGGTATTATGTCATTAAATTGTCGAATTGTGTGAGATTTTGAGGTCGTCGTGGAACAGGGGCACAAGGGTGTGACTTTAACGCGACGGTTTTGGGTTCGATCCGCACTCGAGGAATGGAAATATTTATTTAAATTTATATTTCTATTTCTTCGCTCTGATGTCGAGGCAGAGCGGCGTTGAGTTCCGCCACTCAACAAGCCATGCCTCCAAAATTCGGCGGAAAGTGGAGAACGGAGTGTCTTAACACTAGATTCCCTCTGTCTACTCTGCTGTGTGCGGGATATAGCGCGAAGCTGATTTTATTTATTTTAAATTGTCGAAAATTTGAGTATAGAATAAGCTCACAAAGAGAAACACAATAGATTATTCTACTGTAAACAACCAGTTTGTATGTATTGTACGGGCAATGGCTGTATGAGGTACGATATCCCCGAATAGGTACGGGGATTTCATACCTCCAATTCTGAAATAGTTCCTGCGGAGCTTGTTAAAATTTATAAGCACGACGTATTAAAACAGCTTTAGAACGAAATTATAAAATTAGTGCGCAGAGTTTAATAATTCTTTTGAGACCTCTTTATTTCTGATTAAAATTTAAATTTGTAATACTCTCATACTGTGTAAAAAGTATAGTAGAGTATAAATTTAATTCATATACGGTTCTTGCTGGGAGCAATTCCAAGTTGTAAATTTCGGTAAAATTCTGGACCCGATTTTTACAAGAGTTGACGCAACCTAAGTTTAGTAATGAAACAGAATAATAAAATATATACTTTTTTTACTTTCTGGCACTGTAATTCCCAAACCTTTATATATAATATATTTCTATTTATTATTTTATACTTTTTTTTTTCAGCTTCACACTGTATCCCGCACACAGCAGGGTAGGCAGAGGGAACCTACCTAGTGTTAAGACACTCCGTTCCCCACTTTCTGCCGAATTCTGGAGGCATTGCGTGTTGAGTGGCAGAACTCAACGCCGCGCTTAACCTCGACACCAGAGCGAAGAAATGAAAATATAAATGTAAATAAATATTTCATCTCCTCGAGTGGGGATCGAACCCACAACCAGTCGATTTACAGGCACACTTTGTGGCCTTTATTTTATACTTAATATGTTATATTTATTATTTTATGTACAGAGTTAAGATTTAAAAAAATATATCTAATGTAAAAACAGTACAAGAGTGTCTGGTCGTTAAGGTTCAGGAGTGTTACGCTTCAAATCGAGAACCGAATTAATGAATCGGCAAACATGGCCCGATACAAACAGTAAACAATTTGTTTGTCTTTCCTTTAGCGTATCGCCACTGCTACACGTAAATGCTTACTACTAAATGCTTTGTTGCTTGCGATAGTTTATTTTTTCAATACAAAATCAATTTTATGACAATCACACAATTATTGAGGCCAGTCGTGGCGCAGAGGTAAAAATGTAAAAATATGTAAACGCGACTGGTTATATGTTCGATCCCTACTCGATTAAATTAAATATTTATTTAATTTTACATTTCCGTTTCTTTACTCTGGTGTTGAAGCATAGCGCGGCGTTAAGTTCCGCCACTCAACTTGGAATGCCTGAAGAATTTAGCGAAAATTGGGAAACGGAGTGTCTCAACACTACCTTCCCTCTGCCCACTCTGCTGCGTGCAGGATACAGCGTGAAGCTGATTTTTTTTATTCACAATTATTGATTATGAGGCCAGTCGTGGCGCAGCGGCACGAGGTGTGACTGTAAAACCGACCGGTTGTGGGTTCGATCCCCACTCGAGGAGATGAAATATTTACTTAAATTTATATTTCCATTTCTTCGCTCTGGTGTCG
>DWQW01002479.1:0-26703 GCA_018249695.1 Heliconius erato demophoon | reverse complement strand
CTCCGTTCCCCACTTTCTGCCGAATTCCGGAGGCATTGCGTGTTGAGTGGCAGAACTCAACGCCGCGCTGTGCCTCGACATCAGAGCGAAGAAATGGAAATATAAATTTAAGTAAATATTGCATCTCCTCGAATGGAGATCGAACCCACAACCAGTCGGTTTTACAGTCATACTTTGTGCCGCTGCGCCGCGATACACATCAACGTAATATCCTTTTCCTCATAATCAATAAGTGAGTATGTTTTGGATACAAAACATAAGGAATTTTTCTATTCGAATCAGAAGTTCCTGAGATTAAAAACATTAAATGCATCCAACCGGACAAGTTTTTCAGACTTATAATATTAGTATAGATGATGAGAAACGACGATTGAATGGAACTCCTTCCACTCTGAGAGTTGTGTGGATTAATAAAGTGCTGCATGAAAAGATTCATACTATGCTTATTCCTATCCGATATAGCATTTTCATTATATATGTATATACAATATTATATGTATTAAACTTTGTTTTACTAAACATCATATGGTAGTTCACTATGACGGCGTTTGATGGTACACCCCATAGTTTTATTATACACTTAATTTCTGACTGACAATTTTTTTTGTTAATTAAGGCTTTATGTCAATTTTATATCACTCACTTTGGAGAGTTGAATTAAATATAAAATATTAATTTATAGCACCTCTTGCAGTTACAAGAATAGTAAAGCTTTAAATTTAGTGGAGCGTCAGCTTTGTCTCTACTATTACTACTTTAGAGACCAGACAGCTTTTAGCAGACTTTAGTGAGTGAGTATTAACAAGAGATTGCGTGTAATTTTGCGATATTAATTTTTTTCTATTTTTTCTGTAAATGACATAATATGTTGGGTAGTATTTTTTTATGTTGATAGTAATATTATTCTTGATCACAGGAGTAATGGTAATTGAATTATATATTTCTGTCTATATTAGAAATGACCTAGTATCGAGGCACTTCACCATCCGCCCGAATTAGAAACATTGCTTGTTCTTCTTTTCTCTTATGCATTTTAATAATATAAAAAAATGTGTATAACTACACGTTGTACACCAATATCCATGTATTTATGTTCCAAAGCAAATTTTAATTCAATTATTACCATTTCGAAATTTACTATTAAAAAATTTATACATTTATAAAATTTTATACTCATAATCGTGTATTCAAAAATATGAAGTTCTTCTTTGTAAAAAAAAAATAATCTAATTATTCATGAAAAATGTATCGTTTCACCCGCAATTATAAACGGTATACGTAATAATATTTAAAGCTATATAGAAAAATCTAGATATAAAATTCAAAGTCTATACCTATCTATACATCTATATGATGAAACCAAAAGAATATCCATACCTTATGTTTACGGTTCACCGCCATATACATTTTAATATTCCAAAAGCCCTTTGAAAGCTACCACAAGCTAGGCGCACCTTGTTTTGTGTGTTTCAATCCATTCCAAAGGGAACCTTAATGTCCTAAAAACAAAGTTGGTAATAGTTGAACAGGTTCCATGACCCCTAAGTGATCGCACCGCCGATACAAATCATTTGAAGCGTTCACAGTGCTTGCAAACCAATTTCCTGTTCCCGTCCATATTGAAATGTAAACGACACGACAAATAACACGATGTTGTCGATATCGTTGATGCGTTATGTATAAAAAATTGTAGGCGTCTATTGTTGATAGATGTCTATTATAAATGTACTATAGGTTCTACCGTGGAGTAGAGAGATAGGCGACTGAAATATCGATGGTTGTGGGCCATCCGCCGGGTTAACCCGCACATCGAACTCCGCTCCCATTAAGACAAGTTCCAGAGGCATTGCTCGTTGGGTGGGGGAACTTAACGCCGCAAATAGTCTACAAATATATGTGGAATTAGATTTCGATATTTACAAAGCGAATTGTAACTAAGCTATAACTATCTACAAACCACCACTAAATACTTAATATTTTAAAATTATTTTAATGAGTACTTATTACCCCGAAAACCGAAAACGATTTGAACCCGTACTATCATTTATAACACATTCTACTTTGGGACATTGTTGCGTCTAATATTATATAACACGACAATGCGTGCACCGACCCGATATCGATTGCGATAGCCTGTCCTGATCCTAATCAGACCAGAACAAATATTTGATTGCCAATATCTAGCTGACCTGACCGGACAAACGTCAACGCCAACTAACGCCAGTTGAATGGAATTACAGTCAACCCTCCTATAACGCGGTGAGTGCGTACCGCGTTATACGGAAACCGCGCTATAAGAAACTCGCATTTAACCATACAAACCAGGCTAATTCGTAGCGCGTTCTATGGAAACCGTCTACCGCGTTATATGGAAACCGCGCTATAAGAGACTCATAATTAGTACAAATCACATCATTCGTACCGCGTTATATAGAGGCCAATAATTCGAAAGACAAGATAAATTATAAATTATTTAAATCGAATTGAGATGTTTTATAAGGAAATAATACAAAAACAAATCATAAATTAAACTAAAAACTGTTTTCAAAGTAAAACAAGTAAGACTTTTGTAAAAATTATGTTATCTTTCAACACTCATCCTCGCTGCCAGACTCAAAATGACTTTTTCAGTTATTTCATCTCCACATTGGTTTTCGATTGTAACTTTTTTTTCTAACTCCACTAAAACCTCTCTATAGGGAGCTAAGCAATTTTTTAGAATGAAATGTAGTTCTAATTATTTAGCCAAATTTAGCCCTTTTTAACATGTTGTAAATCGACATTTGGCACCTGAGACGACTGAAACCGATGTCGTAGATGGTTATGAGATAAGATGTTTATATTAACATATCTAGTTACTAGAATCATTCAAAGGCTGCGCGGAAGAAACTTATAGGATGCTGTTGAATGGAAACCGCGTTGTAAGAGACCCGCGTTATAGGAGGGCTGTCGCAATTTCAGCTCCGCGTTATATGGAAACCGCGCTCTGAGAGTACCGCGTTATAGGAGGGTTGACTGTATATGTTTTATTATTAGTGATGATAAATATCTTCATTTTGATCAGACAGGAACTATAGGCAAGACACTCCGACACCCATTCTCAGCCCAAGTTTTAAGACATTGCATTTTGTGCGGTGGAACTCAACGTCGTGCTTTGTCTATCATAATGGGAAAATAAACATTATTTAAATCTAATCAACCCATTGTACCATGATGACCGATAAGGCCGATTTTATTATATCTTATATTCGCGATACATCAGATGTACGATTTAAAATATTTTAATATGCTATAGTATCTTCCTAAAATTAAACATCATCGAATATTTTTATAACCATCCAAGCGTTGAAAGTGGCATTATTGTAAATAAAAAAATAAGCCTCATTTTGTCTAAAAAAATAAAAACTTTTAAGATACTTTTGAAACAGAAACATTTTGTATCAGCTTAAAGGACCCGCCGATTTTTGTAAACAGGTTCTTATATTATATAAGATACCTATAAAATATCACTGCGATACATTTACAAATCGGGAGTATTTTCTGACTCTTTTGAAATACCGAGTTTATCGAATCGCCTTTTATCATTCAATTTGGCATAGAAAGGAAACTTCCCATTATTAATTACCCAATGGTCCCCAAAATTGAAGGTTCACGCTGTATTTTACGGACTTTTATCACGAAATTATATTGTTTTTGTTTGAATGTAAACGACAAGTTTTAATTAAGCTGAATTTTGCCTTTGTTATTTACAATCTGTTTGAAGAAAACGTAATAAAATGTTATATAAATTGGTTATAAAAATATTGTATCCAAGTCAAGAGTTTTGACCAAGTAGTAGCTTTGAGTGTAAAGTAATAATTTAGTATAGTAATTAACGAAATTATTAGTTTACAGTCAATTAATTATAAATTGAAAATTATAAATATATACTTTAATTTCAAATTTTAAATGGAAGAAGATTTATTATACTCAGTTCTATTTTTGCATATTCAGAAAACATCTTTGCTGGGCATTAATATAAAAAAGAAAAAAGATATACATAATAATATTTAAAACTAGACGTAGTGAAACGCAGCGTTGAGTTCCGCAACTAACTCACGCAATGCCTTCAGAATTCGGCGGATAGTGGGGAGTGGACTGTTTTAGCAATGAGCTACTTTAGTCTACATGCGGAATACAACACGAAGCTGAAAAAATAAATTATATACACTAATAAGTTACACCCCTGAACAGCAAACGAATATACAAAGTATATCTTCATAATTTCTAAAACAATCTTAACAACTATTGAAGATCTTAACAGCTTCGGTCGTTTCTGACACACTATCCATTCAGTTATCAACAAAAATCCTTATAAAGGAAGACCCATCGACTCGACACTCTTTGACAAGGGTCAAGGGGACCGCGAACTTTTGCTTTTTGTCAAACAACCGGTCCACAAATTTCAATAACGTAGCGAGAGCGAGCACTCTCTTATTTTTTGTGCGTCCACGCAAAACGTACACCGCAAAAAGTTTCGAGCATCGAAGCTGGCTTCCCTTTGAAAAGTTAGAAAACCCGTGTTTTGGGCTTGTACTCTGAAAAGTTTAACATTTTAACTATATTTAAAACTGTTGATGTTTGTCCTTTATTTTATACCTATATGTGAACACATGCCGTGGGCTTATAGGAGATAATGGTATGTATTAGTTGATTATAATGATAGCTTTATGTAACTTTGTCGTGTTTGTGGAAACAGAGTGCTTTATCTTTAGTTTTCTGTGCCTAACTGTTTACTTTTTTTGCTTTCCCCCCTTTTTTCACTATTTCGGTGTTTTATGCAAGCCCCTTAGTAATTAATATCATTTTTTTTTATGGTGAGAAACCAACCAAGCAATAGCTTAAAAAAATAGGACTGCTATTAAATCCAATGTGCTTTTTGTTTCGATATCTAGTACGCAAAGTCATTCAGTATTTTTTTTTAATTTATACTCCCACTTTAAACCTTTCAAAAGTTTTATTTATATTTATTGTATACAAAACTTTATACAAATATTTTGAGGCAGTCTAAAAAGAGAAGAAACAAAAGTGTTTGAACTGGTAACTCGTTTTTAGCCATGGCACTTTAATATGTTTAATTTAACATTTCTTAAGAAGAATTAAGTCTTGAAATAATTAGCAAGACTCGATGTTTTTATCAAAGTTGGACCTCTCGTATAGGAATTACATTGGGAATATGTTATCATACATTTGTCTTACAATTATTTATAATTTACTTTTTATTAGGTACTTCAGAGGCCAGTCGTAGCGCAGCGGCACGAAGTGTGACTGTAAAACCGACTGGTTGTGGGTTCGATCCCCACTCGAGGAGATGAAATATTTACTTAAAATTTATATTTCCATTTCTTCGCTCTGGTTTCGAGGCTGAGCGCGGCGTTGAGTTCTGCCACACAACACGCAATGCCTCCAGAATTTGACAGAAAGTGGGGAACGAAGTGTCTTAACACTAGGTTCCCTCTGCCTACCCTGCTGTGTGCGGGATACAGCGTGAAGCTGATTTAATTTAATTTTATTTTATTACTTTGAAAGGTAGACTTAAGTAAGTGCGGCGTTGAGTTCCGCCACTCAACACGCAATGCCTCCAGAATTCGGAGGAAAGTGGGGAATGGAAGTTAAAAAAATATAATATAATAAGAGAATAAGAAAATATTATAATATATTATGTAAATAATATTGTAAATTCAACAATGTTTATACGTTACCTTTGTACGCACTTAAAATGCGCTACGGCCCCTTCTTTATGAAGGAAGTGTTATAGTGTATTGTACTAGAAAACATTGTCCAGTTCGACTTTCTTAGAAACCTCTAAAATATAATATTTAAATGTAAGATGTGTAAGAAATTAGTATTATAATTTTGTTACGTGCTCATTTTGAATATTGATAATGTTTATTTTTGTTGTAGCTGTGTTCTTCATTAATTATTTGAATTACTTTCATTTCCTTTCGTTAAGTTACCCACTGTCTCCAAATTAATCGGAAAAGAGGAGTGTCTTACCACTAGTTTCTCCCTGACTACTGAGCTATGTGCAAGGAATGTTTTAAGCTATGTTGAATGTTTTTTTTATTTTTAAAATTACAATATATTTTATGTGATATATCACCAATAAAATAAAAAACAAGTTCAATTTGTAAAATTTTCCCTAGAGTTATTATTATTTTTTATAACAATATTGAACGAATACTTTAAATTAGGTAATACATAAAGATCCTCATACAACAAAACTTGCAAAAAAAATCACTCACGCCTTGACCTTAGCAGAATACGCTTAGGAAACATACGTAAGACAATTTGTTCCCCACTTTTCACTCATTTTTCGAGATTTTGAGCCGCGGTGCCGCGCTTTATCTACCAAAGCAAAGAAATTAAATTTATATCATAGTCCATTTCCTTCAAAAAGCAAATCGTTAATACTAAAAAAATACTAACTCAACTTCACCTTAAGTTAATTCCAACAAAATCCCAGCTCATACACCTCCATACAAACACAAGTGATTTCGCAGAAATATTCGCCAGTCTTTATGCCACAGGCGAGGCTGTTGAGGCATTCGAGGCTTTATTCTCATACCCTTCAACAGTTTAGCATTGTAGCCGTTTTTTAGGCTGTCTTCGTTAGCGAAATCAACTTTTACGTTTCGTCGATCGTATTTCGACTCCCGCCCGTCGCGTTTCGAATAACTTGCCTTTTTATGCTTTCGTCTTTCGTTCTGGCTGTCGCGGGCCTTTTGGTGAATTCTGTTGAAATAGGACGCCATCGATACTGGATTAAAGGTGCCGTTTTCCAAATGATCTTAAATATGCGAATGCCAGTAAATGTTTGGCTGAAATGTTTTTGCTATTGTATGTTTGTATTTATTGGTCGGAATCTTTTTTAATTCTTTCTTTCTGTATACGTTTGGTCGATCCGTCTGATTTTCAGTATGGGTATCAAAATATATGTATAAATATAATAAAAGCCTTAACAGATTTTAATGCAGTTATCGCTACTGTATTACTGGTAAACTTTAGTTATATGTAAATTTTACTTTGTGTTTGTTTTATTTGAATCGGTTCATAAATAAAATATATATATATCAATAGGAATTTTATACGACGTTGAATAAATGAATTTTATTAACATTCTTTAATATCATATAAATATTTCTTTAGTAATAATCCATGTAATGACGATAATTGTTAAATTGCATTGATCTATAGTATGATTCATCATGCTTATAGTATCTGCGGCTTTTGGTACCATTAAAATTAAAAAATATAGTAGTGTATCTTTCTACAGTCGCTATCGTTTTTGTTTTTATGGATGGCGTCACGTAGAGGTCGTCGTGGTAGGATAGCGTTTGACCGTAAATACGTGGGAGGAGGATTTGGAGTTTGATCTCCACTACCTACACTAGAATTATTGGGTTCACCAATCATTTTATTTCATGAACGACTAAATCTTGTATCCGCTGATTGAACATTTAAATATTTTATGTACCATAACTTTTCGTACTAAGATTTTAAAAAATCATTTCAATGTTACGATCTTTTGTTCTTATTTAAAAATATATAATTCTACAGATATGTACTTTTAAGAAAACAAGAGTAAGGTGTTATAAGCTTATAACAATTCCAACCTAGGCGGACGTTCGTTCGTTCGTATGTTCCAACGTTCAAATATTTTATAAGTTTTCTAAAATAAAATTATGTTTATTTTTTAAGTGCGGTTAAGAATTTAAACAACAATCATTGTATGCTATAAACGTTAAGTTATGACGCCATTAATGTATAATTTATGATTGTTCTTTTATTGCAAATTCTTCTATAATGCAAGTAGAAGGTCCACCACCACGGCTTACAACGGAAATTTTATTGGAAATATAAGAAAAAACAGAAAAAAATAGTTATGTTATAGTATCACTACCTTTCTTTTCTGTTACTAGAAATAATTTACAAAGCCAACACACACAAATTCAATTACCTACAAACTTTGGGTTGAACATACGCTGTTTCATTTTGAAAAGCTCAGTTATTTCGTATTGAAAAGTCGAATGTTCCTCTGAAAGCACTTTTAGATTACTCCTGCCCAGAAAGTTAACCGCGAAACCAATGATTTTGTTTAAAATCATATTGTTCCATATACGGCGGCGGGTTTCTCGTAACTCGTAAACCGTTTGTGGTTACCTCAAGTTATGGCGTTTAAGCGATTTTTTGTTCTTTTTTTTTACTTAAGTTAATATGGAGATGGAAAAATTTTTTTGGGGTATTAGATTTCATCACCTATTGTGCTAAGTCTCCTTCGAGAATTGCTTCTTCAGTTTTGTTTTAATTTTCTGTATGATATCTATATAAAACAAAAAGTTAAAGCAGAGTGAATCGCCACTAATTTAACTCTATAATTCTCTCAATGTAACATAGGTGTGTTTTTTACTTAATATTCGAGGGATTCTTTTACTTTAATTTAGAGCTAAAAAACATATTGCAATATATAAATTAAAGCTTGAAATTTAAAATTGCCACGTAATTAACTAGGCTTGAACTATATAAACAAAAGTATCAAACTCGTACATACAGACGACGATAAGGAAAGTGTACTTTACTGAATACTTTGTTAGTGTCCCTTCTATTGTTATTCATTTTAATGTAAAACAAATGCGTCTTTACCTGATAATCTGCTAGGAAGGTCACGAGTTCAGTTCTTGCTCATATCATCTTGCATATTAAAAATTGTAATTTATTTATGTTCTTAGTCTTTGTGTTCTGTTCTTTAGTTCTTTTTTTATTCTACTTTACCTATATTTTAAATTTAATTTATTTATCAGGGTTAAGCATTGATAAGAGCCTACGGCTATTGTTTAGTATACAAAATATATGGTACGCCACAATAAAATAAATATAATAAAATATATTTATAATATTTTTTAACACTTTTAAAGTGTTATTCCACACTTAGGAAAAAAAACTTATTTAGAAAACGTATAAAAATTTGAACGTAGCAGGACTCGTAATTTAAAAGTCAATTAATAATGAAATCATGGATTTATAAAAAAAATAAAAAATCTCCAACAACACCTTATTAAACTTCAAAATTACATAGGCTTTAATAAATTTCAAAGGCCAAGTGGCCCTTTGTAACTTACACCATTATTAGCCACGCCTATCGACCTTGCTTCTTGGACCTCACAACCTACTTTTCGTAGCATTTATGACGACTGTGCTATGTTGCCTATACCTACCGCTGCCATACGAGTACACCACACTGTGCGAGGTTATGCGCATTACGTACATATAAACATTAATAGTAAAAGTAAGCTTACAATGTTAAATTTTACTGGCGTTTTGTGTAATTGCTTTTGTTTTTTAGCTTTATGTACCTGTACCTATAATGTATGTATGTATAAATATATAAAATAAATGTTTATATAATCAGCTTCACTCTGTATCCTGCACACAGCAGGGTAGGCAAAGGGAACCTAGTGTTAAGACACTCCATTCCCCGCTTTCCGCTGAAATTTGAAGGCATTATGTGATGAGTGGCGGAACTCAACGCCGCGCTTTGCCTTGACACCAGAGCGAAGAAATTAAAATATAAATTTAAATAAATAGTTCATGTTCTCGAGTGGGGTTCGAACCCACAACCAGTCGAATTTGCAGTCACAAAGTCAAATATTTTTTTATTCAAAATAAGAAGTTACATGCTTCACTTTGTGCCTCTGCACCACAACTGGCCTCAAATAATAGATGATACAATTTAATTTATGTAACTAGTGTTGACTATATTTTTATGTTTAATTTTTCTTATTGATGAATAATAATGTATTTGATTTTTTATCTTTGAATAATTTTTTTTGTATCTACTTCCGGTGATGACTCGTACGAATGCAAAGCTTAACTTACGCCTCGCAGACTGTACATACCATTTAGTAAATATTTCTTTCTTCGACAACTCTATTTTTCTAAATCTGTGTAAAAAGTTTAAAAAAACCAAACTTTTCCCGCGTAAATCGTGGTCCCACAGGAATTCCGGGACAAACTTAGCCTACATGTTACTTTACAACTCCCTCTACCGTTTAATGTTTGGCCTATAAAATCCGCTTCAACTACTCCGGAGAGTAGCCTGAAATAACATAAAGAAAGACAGACGAAATTTTTAAAACTGTTTGTTTTTATTTTAGTATTCTATAAATAACTATATATATTTGGGAAAAACGTTGTTATTTAACAATCACAGACATACCCTTTCAACATTTAGTGATATGTATAGATAGATGTATAGTTAAAGCATTTATCAAAAGATAAGAGCTCGAGTAAAAAGACAATTTCGTTATTTTAGATAAGACACCGTAAACATTTTTATCTATCCGAGATCTAGACTGGGATTTAGTATTTTTCTATACACTAGTTTGGCCCGCAGACGTTTTCCTGCCCGGAAATAAAGTATTACAAAAATATAGTTTGGCGCTCCGATTTCTCTGACTACCCAGCTAGGGATAAAGCTGGTTTAGTTTAGTTTTTTTTTTTATTTAAAAATAATTATTATACTTTTTTAGTTTTACGCTGTATCCCGTTAAGATACTCCCGTTCCCCACTTTCTGTCGAATTCTGGATTGCGTGTTGAGTGGCGAAACTAAACGCCGTGCTTTGCCTCGTTACCAAAGCGCATAAACGTTTACAGTCTCAAGTTGGTAAAAACTAACATTATTATTTAATTAATACACATTTACACACACACCAACTATTAAGTTTATAGTACCCACTATTAGACTTAAGCTCCGGGAACCTAATACAATTAAATCTCAACCACAAAATTTTAACTAAATTACTCCAGTTGTAGAGTAACAAACATACGTACAGAAGTTATATATATTTATCTATATACAAGATATTTGTATAATACATTTGTTGCCCGCCGAATCGTAAAATGTATAGGCTATTAATTAGAATGTTGGCGTCCACCCAAACCGATAGGTCAGATTCTTTGGACGTGACCAATTCTACTTAGTCTTTGTTCCCTTCGTGTATAAATAGGTAACTATTACCCTGTATTTTTATCTTGAACAAAATATAATCATGTAATTTATTAAAGATCAGCTTACGCTGTATCTCGCACACAGCACGGTAGGCAGAGGGAACCGTGTGTATATATATATATATATATATATATATATATATATTATGAGGAGGGAGTGTTGAGACACGTTCCTAATAATATATATAAAATATAATTATTATATGTTATAAATATGATAAAAAAAAAATCGGTAGCGAACGCTACGGTTGCCCACAACCGTTCGGTTGTCATCTAGAGAATGAAATATTTAATATTTCCATTTCCTCGCTCGCGTAACTTTCTGCAATACTGCGTTGAGTTCCGCCACTCAAGACATTGTATGTTGAGTCTCAAGAATTCGCCGGAAAATGGGAAACGGTAGTGTCTTACTGGGGAATGGAGTGTCTTAACTTCCCAGAATTCCTTCTGATCTGACATTTTTTTTAGCATTAAACTACAATTTAAAAGGGCAGTACATATTAATAACTTTCTAATCAAAGCTTATAAAGCCATAAAAATGCTCTAACAATCAAAGAAAGAGTGGGCGAACGCAGTGGGCGATATACAGTGCAGTATAAACTTATTATAGACATTCTTAAGTTATTGAATAGAATGCATTAGATATGGAGATGCATTCGTCTTCATTAAGATATCTTGTTGAAGTGGATTCAGTGTTGCCTATTAAGGTAATTTAATGATGGATGTGTTTGAGCTATGTGATTTCTTTATGTACTCGAACCTTTACCACATCACTATATGCAGCTTCACGCTGTACCCCGCAGGACACGTAGATCAAACCTAGTTTCGTTTTCTGCCCGAATTATAAAAGTATTAATCATATTCTAGATATATCCATACTTATATAATCCTAAAAAACGAAAATTTTAAAACATTTTTGTAACTATATCAAAGCAGATTGTTGCCAATATTGCTTTAAATTTTCTTCTTTGCTTTTCATATATATGTAAATATATGAAAAGAAATTGCAAATTTCAATCCACTACCTCCGCGTTTAAACAAAAAGCTCATATTACATTGTACCAACTGCAAACCTACTTACAAAATACAAAGTTTTGTTAATATAATTTAAGCTTGTAGATATCATGACGTTCTAAAGGAAAGCCTAGTACTATCTTATCCCTGTATTAGTTTATTGCCTTTGCGGCTAACTCTCGTAATTCAACTATCACGCACTGTACCCTCGTAAAATGTGCCTACACTCACTTATTGACGTACATACATCCATACGTATATTTTGTGTATGCTTTGTTGGGGCATATCGCACCCTTAGTACAAAAGTGGCCTAACTCAAAATTTCTGTATCCTTTATTTTTGCTAAAAATTACTTTTAAAAAAATATTTGAAAACTGATAACTCTACAGGCATATGGTTCTTATCCTTTTTTTCATACCATTACATTTTTTTTTAATTTTAAATATTTTCTCTAAAAATCTAAAGACTAACCAAGTTACATTTAAAATCTGATCTTATTATAGCCAGTGCTAAATGTACTTTTTGAGATAAATCCCTTTCCGTTTTTGGTATATAAATACATATCATCTATATGGATATACATAAATTGTTATTTAGAATCGCCATCATAACGTTGTCATAGCAAAATGTAAATTTAAATTATATTCGAAGATAAAAAATCCTAAAAGACATTTGAAAAAGTTCGATATTTCGGCCGCATTTTGTCCTACTCTATGACAAGAAAAAAGAGAATTTATAAATATATATAGCTCTATTAAATGAGAAAAATGTATATTTACAAAAAAAACCTTAATTAAAATGTCGAGCTTCAGTTGATATGAGAAATGATAACAAATATTTTATAATGTATTGAAAAATATCAATATAATTAATAATATCCCGTGCAAGACCATCTGTCCGTGCTGTAACTACTCCCAACGGTACTTTAAATAAAGAAAAAAATAATCAACGACATCCGATCGATACAGAAATCACACATTCCTACTCACATTCTTTGAGACTATATTTCTTGTTAATAACTGAAGGTATTGCCTGTTAGTTTATTAAGAAATATTTTTTTTATATACTTACTCAATTTTCCTTATAATTTTTTCTATAGTTTATCCGTGTGATTTGAACTCGCAAATAGTAAGCCTATAGAAAACGTATTAGTTGCTTACCAATATAACATTACAGAGACCATTGTAGCGCAGTGTAAACACGTCTATCACGTCACGTCATGTTTATGGGTTCGAGGCCAACCTCACAGACAATGAAATATCATCAATCGCTCGGCCTTGCAAGAAGAAAGGCGGTGTTGAATTCTACTATTCGACTCCGATTAGCGGATAACAGAAAACAAAGTGTTTTAACACTAGGTTCCCAGGTACCTTTTGTCTACCCTGCTGTGAGTGGAATACAGTACATAGAATTATAATACCTTTCAAAGAAAAATTGCAACTAACCCACAAAATATTGTAATAAATAAACAAATAGCTGAAACATAAAAAAATATACAAATAGAAAAGTAATAAATAAATGCACTCCATTCAGTGGGGCCGCGGGACGTGACGGGATCCGTATTGGATTGCGAAATGGTATGAAATATGCGCTACCGATCTCAATGCCTTAGCAAATGCTCCTCTAACTTCACATGTTTCTATAAAATGAGGGTAGTTTCGCTATATTGATGTTCATTCTTACTAAGATGTTATAATCTATGGTGATTTTTTTTTGTTACTTAAGTACTGCGACTGCGCGATGGTTGTGGGTTCGATTCCCGCGAAAAGTCGGGAACATAGTGTCTTAATATTAAGCCAAGATGCGCTTTTGGCTATAGTAATATAATTTCACGTAAAGCAATTAAAATATAAAACTCGTATAAATTAAAAATGTGTTATGATTTCATTAGTTGCTTGACCAAAGTTACATTTTATTAGTAGAACTTAAATCAATATCCTTTACATTTTAATAAAAAGTAAAAGCACTTACAAACTTTCCAGAGCGCCATGGTATTTAATAATGTGATTTTTTAGCGTCACGCACAGAGTATGATAGGCAGAGGGAACCTCGGAACCTTGTGTTAAGACAGCCCTTTCCTATTAAGACACTGCCGATCCCCACTATATTTGATAATTTTATATATTAGCGTCCACAATTATCGATTTTTTTTACCTTCTATTTTTTAATAAAAAGTGACTGAAATCGAATTCAATATCACCACGTATAGTCCGATCCTCACCAACTCCACCGCAATATCTTTCCAAAGAGTTTTTGTACGAATATTTAACGATCACTCGAGACATCAAGTGAACATCGATGTGCTCTTAACTCGAGTCACTCTTGATTTCCATTGAGTCGTGCTTGAATTATCTATGAGTGCATACAGTGTTGCGCCTACTGCGGAAACCTTTAGACGTTTGAATCGAAACTGAATATTTTATTAAAGCTTTTACACATATCGAAATATTTAAAGTGTCGGATAAACTAACTTTTGTAAAGTTAAAGTTGTGGGAACGATAAGTGTTCCCACGATTTATCTTGGATTATAAGTATTTTTTTTTGTAAAGTATGTGTCGAAGGATTTATAGAAATTTTGTTGAAATTGTATAATGTTGAACATTTGTATTAAGATTTGAATTTGGCTCTGGATGTATATTTTTTTAAAGCTTATTTCACTTTAATTTCGTTTCAAAATGTTCTGCTTCTCTAACCTCACCTGTTAAATAAAAAATTAAAAATAACAACTGATATTAATGTGATTATAAACGCAATGCCTTGAGAATTCAGCGAAAAGCGGGGATCGAATTTGTCTTAATGGGAACGGAGTATCTTATCACTAGTACTCCAGGTTCACTCTGCATGTTTTGCACAAGAGACAGCATGAAGCTAGATTAAGTAAAAATAAAAAAAAAAAAACTTCGGCATGTAGTCTACGCAGGCCAAGTCCGTAACAGAACACTAATCATACAATTTTAAGTAAATAGACATAGTGACTGGTCACTCAGTATTTTCCTTATCGCCCACTCAATAATCATTGCGTAGTGGGTGGCATAATACATGCCGCACATTGTCAACTTATAGCTTATTCTATTTTATTTACTTGCAATAAAATTTTATAGCTGAACTATTTATTGGAGTGTAAATAATTTACTACGCACTAATAAATATAAATGCTTACGTTTGTAATGCCGCCTTTTCAAGGATTAGGGGTTCAAATACCGTTGAGAATGATTGCTTATTTATTCATCTATTCGTTTATTTATTTATTAGGTCCTTATTCATTTGTAGGCATTGGCAAAGGAAATAGAAAATCTGATTACTATGTATTACGTATTGAATAATTAAAATAAGAAACAATCGGTATTATAAAAAAAATACATAACTGTAACAAACATATAAGAAATTGAAGTATGGTAGATAGAAGAAAGATGAGAATCTAGTGTTGATGACGGGGTGAGGTAATAAACATATTAAATATTTAATTTCCTCGAGTAAGAATCGAACCCACAATTTATCACGTTTACAGTATCATGCATGTGCCCCTGCGCCACTTCGGATTTATGCTACAGTATAAAGTACCTAAATCCGAATGCATCTACATCTATATTTTTATATGAAAATTAATATTTACTCGCGGCTTTGCCACCGTGGTCAAATGAAAGTAACTAAGAGGCGTGTATGACACATGACACATTCTGAGTACGGAGGTAACTCTAACCGTAGTTATCAATACAATAACGAGACTTAATATAGCCTTTCTTGATAAATGGATTGTATACGAACCAGGTGTTCCTGAGATGAGAGTGTTCTACCAAACAAAATCTTCAGCTTTATAATACTAATAGATATGGACGAAGCTTGTATGTAATATATTTTTCACAAAAATTGGATGTCAGATACATTATTTGTTAACGCGAAAAGAAAATTGAGATATTTTCGGCTTTTTGAAGAATGACATGTGAGTAATTTCGGGGAATCTTTCTCAGTATTCTCCGAAGCGAGTTGAATTATGTTGTACGTCAGAATTGCCCTTCTGTGGCTAATGAGCGGTCATCACGATTTACTTACACTGTCTGGCTTGAATGTTAAGTTAGAGCGGTTACATATTTTTTTGAATAAAAAAATATTTTTCTACATTTTTTCCTTTTTACAAATAGCTTGATAGAATAATGAAATAGACTTCTTAATACTTTCTGCCTACTAATAAAGAATAAAATATATTAAATAAATAATCTTAAACGCAGCATGTTGCTTTTGCTATTTTTTCACATTTTAAATGAAACTCTAAGCGGACTGATACTTTAAACTTCAGGTTTTGTAATAATCATTTTAGTAACTATAAACGCCTCCAGAATTCGGCAGAAAGTGGGGAACGGGAGTGTCTTAACACTAGGTTCCCTCTGTCTGGATATAGCGTGAAGCTGATTTAATTTAATTTTTAACGTTTAAAAAAACGCAAATACCAGCTTGTTCAAATGTTTCTTGCTTTAAAGCTTAGCTTATCTTTGTTAGCTTCTACCACATTCTTTTTACTTTGCACCATATCTAAACTTCACTGATACCAATTTAAAAGTTACAAGTCACGCGATTTCGTATGTTGAGATGTTTTTGAACTTTTGATGTTTTTTTCTTTTCTTTTCAAATAAAACTGCCTATCTGTTAAATCGATAATTGAGGTTGTAAAGGCTCTATTCTCTTTTATAGTTACTTTTATGGGATGTAAGCGTTTTGCTTTAAATATTTTATAGAGATTAAATGATTATGTTTTTTATTACGTTCTTTCTTTTAAATGGTAAAGTTCAAGGCTGTATAGATTTATTATATTTTGATTTGAAATTTGTCTATTTGTGTGGTATATAGGGGTTATCATGAATAATAACAGGCCGTCGTGGTTGAGTGGCACAGCGTCAGTTTGTAAACGCGATGGTTGTGGGTCCGATTTCCATTCGTATGTATTATCTTTATTTTTTACTTTGATAACAAAAGAAATCGCGGCGTTGAGTTTCGTCGCTTAACACGCCATATTTCGAAAATTACACTGACAGCGGTGATTGGAATATCTTAACACTCATATTTTCTCCTCCTATCCCGTACGAGTTAAAACGTGAAGCTATAAAAATTAAACACGATTACAATATTCTACAAGAAACGTATATTTCATTAGGAATATCCATATGTAAGACATTAGTCCAATTAGAATTAGAATTTACATATTCATATAATAGAATCATGTTGTTAAGAGATATAAATGGATATCTTCATTTATATGGGCCGAGATTAATTAATGGGTTTTACATATCGTGTTTGGGAGGATTTATCAAAGGAATTATGAATTATATTTTTTTTTGTATTAATATTGTTATTTTTGTTGTAACGTTATTAAGACTTCTTATTAAATAACAACAACGTACCGTACGCACAATATGTTAATTCTGCTTTTGAAATTATATATATAATGAATATTATTGTTAGTGTTAAGTGGGGGATGGAGTGTCTTAACACTAGGTTCCCTCTGCCTACCCTGCTGCGTGCGGGATACAGTGTGAAGCTGATTTACTTATTCTTTATTATTATCAATCAAAATTGCATCCACCAACCTCCAAAATAGCCAAATGAAAGGGTTTCATTTGTAATATACAATACACCATGAAAATAAATCTAGAAAAAATATTTTAAAAAAGGTTTATTTTTTATTATAATATTTTATTTTAAATGAAATTAAACTCTATTCCTCGCTTTGTTCTAGTAGAACACAAACACAATATATAATATAATAAAGTAATACAAGTATTTTAAATTTAGTAGTACTAGTAGTGTAGTACTATAATTATAGAAGTACCTAAAAAGAACGGTAAGTGATAACAAAAGTCTACCAAAATATATAATTTATATATTAAAAAAGACAATTTCCATATATTAAAATTACAACTGAAATGGATAATTTTGTGGTGAATATTACAAGACATTGTGTCCAAATAATAATAGTAGCGAAGCCACAAGCGCAAACTAATTGCGTATTCATGTATATAAACCACTCAATTTGCACTCCTCTCAACTGCGTTGCAGACTATTCGAAATTACATCTTCAAATACTAGGTACCTGACATAGAAAGAGAGAGAGAGTTAGTGATGTATTATTCTTACATTATAAACTATTGAAGCTTTACAATAATAGAAAAATCTCATCTATAACATGAAAGTATCTTAAGAAATACTTTTTTTTAGAAAATGAATAATAAGTAATTTGAACGAAGCAGAATTTGAATCCGCGCCACTTTGAAACTGTCCAAGAGAGTTCAAATTTAGCTATTCCTAATTTTTTATATGTTTACTAAAACAAAAGGATTTTTCTTTCCTAAGTATGGACTAACACATTTTTCAAAATTAACAGAGAACCTAGAGAGTTGTCTTAAAACCACTTCTAGCAGAGTCTAAACTTATAGAATTTTTAAGTTGGTTCACTTGCTAAGGGTACAAAGTATTTTAAAATATCCATAAATAAAACATAGAATGTAATTTTAGCTTTTTTTGCCAGGTTATTACAATATTAGATCTCTTATTTTTTATTAATAGTTTTGAAAAAAAATATATATTTGTATTTCAATAATTCAAAAGAAATTCTGTCGATATAACTTCAACTATCTGGATATGAACCTTTTACACTGTCTATAGAAGTTCTGTTCTCTAGAAATAACTTTTGCGCAGTTAATTACCTCACGATTTCTACATACATCTTACTTTATCCATAGCTCGTTTTGACTTTATTTGCTCTAAAGTAATTTCGTTTGACAAACAACTTTCTTTCCAGAAGTAAAACAAGTTTCCTTTTCGCTGGTAATGTACGTTTCTATGAATTTGAATGTCATTTAAATATTAGTCGTTGTTAGAATTTTCTGATTAAAATAACAACAGCTGCCTTTTTGGTATAAGAAGAGACAACCTAGGCGTTGAATTCCGCCACCCACCACACAATGTGAGGCCAGTCGTGGCGCATCGGCACAAAGTGTGACTGTAAAACCGACTGGTTGTGGGTTCGCTCCCCACTCGAGGAGATTAAATATTTACTTAAATTTATATTTCCATTTCTTCGCTTTGGTGTCGAGGCTAAGCGCGGCGTTGAGTTCTGCCACTCAACACGCAATGCCTCCAGAATTCGGCAGAAAGTGGGGAACGGAGTGTTGTAACACTAGGTTCCCTCTACCTACCCTGCTGAGTACGGGATACAGCGTGAAGCTGATTTACCACTCAATGTCTTGAAAAATTGGGCAAAATGTTGGGAACGCGTATGTATTTACATTACGTTATAAGTGATGGAAATAATAAACAAACCTCAGTTACGAAATACGTACGTCTCAAAGCAAAATGTCAGTTCATAATATACAAGCATATAATTTAACATTAATACCATATTATTATTGCAATAGACAATTGCGGATGGATCTATTAAATATGACCCCAGTTTAACATCAAAGTTGTGTAATTTACCTAATGTTTTTAGAATATTTTTTAGTTATATTAGATTTTAATAGTGTAACTTTTTTAGCATATACCTATCAGTTTGCGATGGTCGTGATTTCAAATCCTTATTAGAGAAAATACAGCTTCGCCATTCAAAAAGACAAAAGAGAAATGACTGGAGGACGGACACTCCTTTCTTGATTGTCAAATTTTCTATAGATTATTTCTACATCTAGAATATTTAAAAGAAAAATATAAATTGTATGTGCTTAAAATACATAATAATATGTGCATTGTAGTCTTTGACGATTGTTCCTATATACATACTACCGACTACTGATAATATAGTTACTGAGACTCATCATTTAGAAATGGCATTTGTAGCTTTATATCGAGACAGAGCTAAATACAGGTTTTTATTTTGTTATTTGTTTTTTTTTCTATAAAAATACAGTTTAAATACTCTAATATTTACTTCGAAAAAAATCAGCTTCACGCTGTATCCCTTACACGGCAGAGGCAACCTAGTGTTAAGACACTCCGTTCCTCACTTTTCGCTGATTTTTGGAGGCATTGCGTTTTCAGTGGCGAAACTCAACGCCGCTCTTTGCCTCGACGCTAGAGCGAAGAAATAAAAATATAAATTTAAATAAATATTTCATTTCCTCCAGTGGGGATCGAACACACAACCGCAGCGTTACAATCACACCTTGGACCCTGGACTACGACGGTCACTTTATTAGACTATACTATAAAAAACATATTGTGTGTTATTTTATTAAAAACGTTACTCTGTAATAGAAACTTTTATTAACAAGCAATACTCTTCCATATGTTTCAGTAAAGAACACCCAAACTCCAAAATTAAGATAAAAATAGCCAAAAACTTTGAAACTTCCCAAAACTTAATCCATTATCTGAGGCAGTATACGCGGTCGGAGGCTCGCCCGATACGATTTGTCCAAGTCGAACCTGTCATGACCCCAGTACTGGTCATTTGTCTATCCTGTGAATTCGACGTGCTCCCATTTGTAGCGGAAATGCCTGGCGATCTTAAAGTTTTTTTAGTAGAAAATACTTTAAGTACTAACATACAGTATTTAGAATATATATGTATATTTTTTTTATTTATTCTTTTATCCTGCAAGATGCATGAATTAAGGCAGATGGAGGTTAAAGTTAAAGACATTGTGTGTTATGTGCTCTATTACCAGAGCAGGTAAGAGAAAATAATTAATTTTTCCCGAGTACATATCACACCCACAACCAATGCGCTTACAGTCAAACGTCGCAATTATTTTTTCATCTAAGTACATTAAATTAATATAAAGTATTTATTTATTTTTCTAATTCTAATTTTATAATTCCACACCGTGTCGCGTACATGTTAACCCTAACATGTGCGTACCCACACAGAGGGAACTTGGGAGCCTAGTATTAAAATACTTTCCCGTCCATCCGTTCCCGGATCCCATTCCCCACTTTACGCCTAGTTCTGAACTTCCACGTATTGAGTGGCGGAACTCAACGCCGCGCTTGGTCTCGTGACCAGAGCGGGGAAATGAAAATATTAAATATTGGACTTCTTCGAATGGGAATCGAACCAAGAGCCTGTCGTAACTTACATCTACACGCTTATGCCTTTGTTGTATAGTTTAATGGAGCTAATAATAAATTTTAATTCCGTTCAAATATTCCTTTAAAAAAATCTCAAGCGCTCAGCCTTAACGTTTGAAAGTTCTCAAATGCCGTACTTTTACTTTCATGACTAATTACAGGTATAACTATTTCCTACACTTTTTACATATTAAAGAGTTAGGCTGTGTGCACATTTTAAACTATTTAAAGAATTATTCCACAGTAAAAATAAAAAAAACAAAAAAAAAATCTATATATTTATATTGAATATGGATAAAACTTAATTAAAATTTAAGACCATTTTTTATAATCAACATTTTTAATTTTACTTGGTTATTTATAGTAATTATATAAAGATACGTTACATTTTTTTTATCAGCTTCACGCTGCTGTATCTCGATTATAGTAGGTCAGTCAGAGGGATCCTAGTGTTGAGACACTTCGTTCTCCACTTTTTCGCAAATTTTCAAGACATTGCGTGTCGAGTGGTTGAACTCAAGGGCGCGCTTTGTTTTATTACCAAAGCAAAAAAAATCCACCGAGTGGAAACTTTTATTAAGCTATTTATATATTACATCTAATATTATACAAATTTATTTTTATAACTCGATAATATTAGCATATATTATGACAGTCTTAAAGTATAATGTGTATACTGCTTAATTTGTATGTAGCCTCGTAGCGTCGTAGGCGGTTACTATCGATCGTAGCGTTGCCCGTACTAAAAAATGATGCTCATTTTCCTTTTGCTGCCTTATTTTTTTTTGAAGTTCTTTGTACTTGTATCTCATAGTTCTTGCGGGTTCGATTCCCACTCGAGGGAAATTTTATTTATATATATTTTCATTTTCTCGCTCTGGTAACAAAGTAAAGAGCGTCGTTGAGTTTCACCACTCAACACGCAATGCTTTAACCGGCGTAAACAGAGTGTCTTTACAGAGTGCAGCTAAAAAAAACTTAAAATCCATGGAAAGTTGCGGGTGACGACTAGTCTACAATGAAACGAAACTAGCCACTATCTTCCTAATAGTCACGCACAAAACAAACTAAAGTAAACTCAACACGATTTTTCTTTCTATTCTAATTTGACGGAACCCATTTTTCAGTCTGATAAATTGAACACCCTGAATGACCGGGCGGGTCATTAAAAAGGTAATTTATGGTTTGACCTAACTATGCTAATGGGTTCCATAGGTTGTTGCTAGGCTTGTAGTGCAATGTACAAACAAACAAGTCTTTCCGTTTTGTTTTTTTTATGTAAGTACATATGTGTTTTCTATATTTGTATAATGTATTGCTAAATAGATTTTTTTTTATGTATATTTAACACAATATATTTATTTTTAATCAAATGTTTACTTTACAATGGTTCCTATTGATTAATTAATAATAACAGTTAAATTTATATTTTTTTTTCAATGTATCAGTTAAATATTTATTGGTAGAGTGGTTCACTTGGAACGCCAATGTTGACCATCTCAGTAATCTAAGTCATCTGTACTGCTCACCCTGCTCACCCATGATATGGGTACTCGTGCAGCAGATGCCAAGTGCCTTATCACATACATATTTTTAGTACTGTTTGACATTGGAAATTTTGAAAACTATTTTGTACATGGAGGCTAAAATTGGCGTAGGGGCACAAGTGTAAGACTAAACGTAAACGGGACAGGTAGTGAGTTCGATACTCACTCGAGGAAATTTATACATTTTATATTTTCATTTCTTCGCTCTGGTGAAGAGGCAAAGTTCCACCACTCAACACACAATGACTCCAAGATTTGGCGGAAATTGAAAAAACGGAATTATCTTAATAGGAACAAAGTGTCTCAACGCTAGGTACCCAGGATATCTCTGTCTACCGTGTTATATGCGTTTACAATCACACTTTGTACCCTTGCGCCACGACTCGCCTCAGTTTCAGACTGGCCTTAGTTACTTAATAATATTTAATGATTATTTTTAATATTAGAAGTTTAATGATAATAAAAATCTTATTTTTTTGAACACATCATCTTTATTAAAGTTTAGTACAATATTAGTTGATATAATTTTAAAAGGACATGTTATTTCACTTCTACACTAGTTAACTATAAATTTAGAACACAATATCCTTATTTCACTTTATATTTTCATAATAAATTAAAAAATAGCAGTTAGCTTAAAAGCGATTATACAGAATATTAAACAACTCCTCGATATTGGTCAATATGAAGGATGAGAGTCATCGATCTTCCAAACAAATGTTGCTGAAACGTTCCGGACAATAATTTGCCGTGTTTTTTCACCGCTAGGGATGTGCTTCATACGATATATAAATGTACTGGTAATTACACCCTCATTTCGCAGTTAACTTGCTGTTGACTGAACGCAACAATTTTAAATTCAAATCTTGCAAGAAGAAGGTAAATTAAATTTTTATAGGATGTATGGCTTTCAAGCAAGTTAAAGTATATTTGGCGGAAAATGAGAAATTGAATTTTCTTACTGAGAACGGAATTTTTTACCACTAAAATCTCAGTTACCCCCTACGTACCCTACTATATGCGGGATACAGCGTGAAACTGAAAGAATATACCTATACGATATTCCAATCAGATGTGATAAAATGTAGCCCTTGGTTTTACCAACTAGTACATTTTTTAAACGGCTTTTATTTTTTAGCTTCACGCTTTGTTCCGCATACATACTTTCCTAAGCAAAGGGAAATAGCAGACCGAGTAGGAGGCAATAGCAGACCTGGTTTTAAGACACTCCGTTCCTACACTCAATTTTTTTATGCATTTCATATTCAGTGGTGAAACTCAATGCCAATATATTATCTTCGAGTCATAAAAAATATCTCATTACTCGAAGGTTCCTTAAATTTATCAGAAAGTATGGATTACTGAACTAATAATTTCATTTATACTCTATAATAAAAAAAATACTATACATAAATTAACCTTCAACAATTTGTAATAATCTTAATATACCATAATAAAAAAATATATTTATTTTTATTTATAACCAGCCCTAGTCGTATCACAGGAAGTCCTGCTCCATTTTTTCGCCGGACCAGTAACTTAACCCATGATTTATCACGATGTCGTCAACATACGCTAACTCCGGAAAGCTCCACATCGAAGCTTATTCAAACTACACTTTTTACGGAGTTTTGCTCCCCGTTGAGAATGAAGACCTCAAACTCGAAACTTTTAATACGAGTTTTTGGGCTGAACCAGTTCGTCAATGTTTGGTTACCAACTTATTTATGTATGCATACGTCGTATAAGTTGATAGTTGTTATATATTATTTATTTTGAGTGAAATATTTCATTATAAATCTTTAATTTCTATCCAATAGACTCGCAGTTTATATAATTTTGTATTTTTTGGTTTTAATTGTATTTTATTTTGTTTTGGTAATAAATTTTCGTTACTTATAAACTACCTTGTCAACCTCTTTTATCAATTTTTCTCATTTTAGCTAAGTCACATCGAAAAAAATAATGTTCACTTAGTTATTACGGATTTATCTTATTATTTTCTCCATCGACGGCGTTTAAGTGAAAATCCAATGATTGTGGATTTGATCCCCACTGGAGTACAAAGATTTACGTTGACTTCTACACTTTGGTTAATAAAACCGTGCGACTCCACAAGCAAAATCTCCAAATTGGGCAGAAAGTGAAGTACAGTGTCTTGACACTAAATAATCTCTGCCTTATACGGGATAAAGCGTGAAAAATCTCAACACGTGAAAATATCATGAAAATTAATATGAAATAATATTCCTAAAACAAAAATATACCTCTACCGTTCGTGTAAAGATTGTTTCTGGTGCGCGTATTACAGATCCCTTTACTTGTTTTCCGTAGATCCCTTTATTCTCCTCGGACTTTTAGATTGGACGCCTTGATTTATAACGCTGTGTGTAGGTAATATTTTATTCGTAGGTTACTATTGTTTTTTTTTTCATGAAATATATGGGAATTATATTCTCGATGAATGATATTCTTTATATGAAATTACTCAGTTAATAGTCTGTTTTGGGGCAACGTTTAAATGTAGACGCGATAGTTGTGGGTTCGATACTGCTCGGGGTATTAAATAAAATATGATTTAAACAATTCTAATCAAACAACCTGATTTTTCCAAAACTTATTGTATTCTCTACTATCAAGATACTTCATATTATATGAATGTAAGTTTGTTTTGTTTTTTACGTTTTCACTCCAAAACTACTGAATTTTAGAGGTATTAGAAAGTACATAGGATACCTTTTATTAAGAATATATTTATTTAATAATATTAATATATTGTCCTTTGGGTATAATATAAAAATAAGTTTAAGCTATATATAGAGACTCAAACCCGTCTGTTTGAGTCCCTAGTGAAATAAAAAAAAATAATTATAAATTTTGTAATTTTACACTTTCTAATATTATAAAAATATACACAACGAAAAACACAACTCACTACTTACACGTCGCCAATGAAATACAATACACGTAATATGAATGATTTTTACTTAGTATTTGATCAACATTTTCCATATAAAACGACAAAGCTTATATCAAAGAACGATCCTCCCACGTACCCATACCCATACCCATATACCCATCTGTACGACAAGAGTAGATCAAAAGTTGGCAACACTGTAACAAATGCGTACAACTCGCAAATGTTCTAAATAATTTACGAGCGCTCATCATTTCTGTTTGAGCTCATTCATGTTGGGGTTACGGATGTATTATTACTGGCGCTTATGTCACGTGTCTGAGGAATATGAATTTTCATACAAGATATATGGATATGTATGGATTTTGTTGTTGTAGCTATACGTTGAGGCCAGTTGTGGTTGTGGGTTCGATTCCCACTCGAGGAAATGAAATGGTTAATATTTTCGTTTTTCTCGCTCTAGTCTAGAGTGAATATAGCATGCTGAAAAATATTATCTCTCCATATCTATAATTTTAATTTTTTAAAGCAAATTTAAGCTTAATGTTTTACTTAAAAAAATATCCCGACTGTGAACGCGACAGTTGTAGTTTATATATAAATTAGGGATTATCTATAATTTTTTTTTGGTAGACAAGGCGCGGCGTTCTGTTTCGCCACTTAAATACGCTGTGTCCCGAAAAAATATTGTAAAAGTTGGAAATGGGGTGCCTTAACTGTTAACACAAATTTAACACACACTACCCTGCTATGTGTAAAAAACGTGAAACTTGAAAAATATATAAAATTATCAATCGTTTATTTTAATTAAAATTAATCATATTCATTCTTTTTATCAACGCGTTCGCAATTTAATTAATGCAATTATCAATTGAATCTAATTAATTCATTTTGTACGTGGGTTGAAGAGTTAAAGATCTTTTATTGCACTAACAGTAACATGTTCCTTCTCGAATGGTGGGCGGAACCGTGGACATGGGGCTTAACGTGCTAGCGTTTACTTTTTAGTATGTAAATTAAAGCATTTAAGATATTACTTTTCTATTTCATATATTTAAATTTCTAAAGTGATTAATTTCTCTATCATCTTAGTTTTTATACGAGTATCTTAGGTTTAGGTA
>DWQW01002478.1:0-26712 GCA_018249695.1 Heliconius erato demophoon | reverse complement strand
TTTCCTAGAGTGGGGATCGAACCCAAAACCAGTCAATTTTGCAGCACACTTATGCCCCTGCGCTACGACTGGTCTCTATTAAATATATATATTTTTTAATAGATGGTTATTTCATTGTAGGTACCTAATTCCTTTTTTGTGTGTAATTGCAGTTAGGGGGCGCCGAATAAATCTCGCCCAGGGCGCTGGTAATGCTAAAACCGGCACTGCCTAAATCATTGATTTAAATTCAACTCCTTGAGTTAGAATTTAACCCACAACGACCTTCACTCTAATATTCCGCCTATAAATAAACAAAAAATTACCAACAACACTAAGTGAAATTATACATATACCTTTATATACATACTCTCTAGAGTATTCAATTATAATAATTACTCCGTCCTTGTGTTCGGTAACATTGTCCTTTTTCTTTCTTAATTATTAACTAATTTGCGCTATTAACTTTTTGGGTTAGCCTCTGAATTACACTTTAATTTTTGTTATATTTTGTTGTGACGTAGATTATATCTAGATTTTAGCCGTAAATCCTTGACTAGAACTAATAAAAGTTTAACAATTTGAACCTATTTTTAATATTCGCTACTTAATAATATAGGTAGGTTAATTTTAATTTATTGACTATAAGACCTTTGCTCCTTTTCGTCAAGGTAATGTAATTAAGCACGCTTTTGAACTAATTATTAACTTTTTTAAGCAAATTAAAAAAATGGTGGTCATTAGTTGGACATAATATATTGGATATTTTGAATGGGTTAGTTTGAGTGGTGGAACTCAACGCCGCTTTATCAGAGCGAGGAAATGAAAACATTAAATATTTCATATTCCCAAGTGGAAATCGAACAGACATCCGCCGCGTTTATAATTGGACGCTCGTGTCCCTGCGCCACGACGACCTCTATCACATTATTACACTTTATTATTATATTTATCTTCATTTCAAAGTCATTATTATCACCTTTTTAACTCTTCTAATAAACTCTCTTTTACTATATTTTAAAGATTTCTATTCCATTTGAAAAAAAATTGTTTATAATTTTTAATATCAAAATATGTCTGTTTGAACTAACTAACCATTTTAACTCTTAAGTGGATTTGATATTTTTGATGTGAAGACAAACACTAACAATTAATATAAAAACATAACATATAAACTAAATTATAAGAAATAAGATAATTGCACCTTAATACATGTTGTTTACTCTTATTATTTTATTTCTCCAGTGTGCATATATTGTATTTCAATAGCTTCACTCGGTGTCCCACATATAACGGGGAGACATTCCGTTCCCTAGTGTCCGCGTAACGTTCGAGACAT
Organism: Heliconius erato demophoon; assembly: GCA_018249695.1. NCBI lineage: Eukaryota > Metazoa > Arthropoda > Insecta > Lepidoptera > Nymphalidae > Heliconius > Heliconius erato. Next base: position 25,394 of record DWQW01002478.1, on the reverse strand, counting down.
TGCTTGTTGAGTGGTGGCACTCAACGCCGCGCTTGTTGTTACTAGAGCCAGAAAATTCTGTTCCCCAAGTGAGAATCGAACCGTCGCGGTTACAGTCAGATGTTGCGCCGCTGCTCGATTACATTATTATTTTTAAAATGTAAACGAAAAAGGTGTATAATGAAACAAAAATCATATTTAAAACTGTATTTATTTTACATTTCAATCCACTCTATTGGTCCATCCAACTCAACACGCCAATTTACAATATTCTCACCTCTTATAGTCTAAAAAGGTCAATATGATGCTATGAAATAAAGTATGAAAATAAAGGAATAAAATAATTTATTTATAAAGCTTCTTTTTAAAGATAAAGAGAACCCAGTATGCTAAGTGTGGGTTTGAATACGAGACATTGCAGAATAGCGGAACTCAACGCCGCGTATAGCTAAATATATTTATTTATATTGACATTGCTGTAAATTAAAATCATAATTAAGATATAATGAATAATAGTCGGGTTTTATTTCAATTTGATTTGACAAACTGCGGTTGTGTTTTCGTTACCCAACACAATATTTTTTATAATTATCAAACCGAATTAATGTCATTAGATTATCTTCTTAGCCAAAAAAAGAAGGATTTCTTTTCTTCCTTTTTGTTTAATTTCTTTGTTAGTTCGCGGCTTAGTAATACAAAAATTAAGCTATATTTTTTTTAATCACCTAAAAAAGAAAGCAGCTTGGGGCTCTTTCCTGCATAGCAGTGTAGGTAGAGGGAAATTTGTGATCTTTTTTTCTCAATTAAATTCATCTAATCAATATTATTAGTGAAATTACTTTAAAGTATATAAGTTCAAAATTGTTTTACAATTTATGACAATTCTCACTCATGGAAATTCATTGTTCATTTCTTTACTTTTTTTTATAACGAGACACTCTACACGCAATGTCTCGATAATTGTATGGTGAGTCGGGAGCGTAATGTCTTAACACTAGGTTCTATCTTTCAGCTAATTCTAATCAGCTATATGCTATAGGGATACTGCGTGAAACTAATTATTATACAACATCATATTGACCTCTAAAATTTATATACATTTTTACATAAAAAACATAATTTAAAATTCACTTACACTTACAATTTTGTTAAAAGCGAATATTTTAAACAGTAATATTAAATTATTTTTGATTAAATTTCTTCTATACATTAGTTTCTATGTATTGAAATCGTTACACTCTTTCTAGTTTCATGATTTAGCAACATTTACATGTAAATTATTAATTTTGTAATAAAAATACGAGACCGTCGTGACGCATTGAAAGTGCATCTGTCTTAAAGCGATGGGTTCGATGCCCACTCGGTCAATGAGTTATTTCCATTTCCCCGATCCGGAACCGAAATACGGCGTTGTGTTCCGTATTAAAATCTTTCTATTTTAGAGATAAAAAAATTAGTAAGTTATATAATATTTTTTTCATAATATTAACCAAGTCCAAAATCAAAAGTTATTATGATTTTGGTAATATGTAATCTTTATTAAGGTACAAAATCATTTTAAACATGTATTAAATTTTTTGTTATTATTTTTTATAATAATTTCCAAGAGGTGCAGGCTCGAATCCTAATATGTAAAATTTTTACATATTTTGAAATAGTTTTCTACCTCAGTACGTATTACTTACATTTACATTACATATAGATGGAGCTAAATCTTTTCATAAATTATCACACAATATGTAAAAGGGAAAAGAAGCACTGGGTACTTATACTGCAACTTGTTATTATTCAAAAGCACCAATATTAGAATCATAATTTTTTTGGTTAACATTCAAATATATTAATAATTATTTATACAATTTTCTTATTAATTTAATATAATATAATAATCCACTATCAATTTGGACATATTTCTCTAATAAATTACATTTAGATAGATGGTAATGTCAAGATCTAAATTTAAGTTTATTAACTTGTCGTATATGGGCCACACATTTATAATGTTTATGTATAGAAAAAATATATGAAGGGGAAAAATATTGCGTATTTTTCTTATAAGACAGCCAACAATATTATAACCGAAAAAGTTAATAAAAAATGTAAATACAAATATACTTTTACTTTATTGCACACAAAATTACACACGTCGCTTACTTGATGCATGCAACAAAGACTTAATTGTATTTTTTTTTTATTTGATATATAAATATCTTTTTCTTTTTAAATTGAGTCACTTGAATTTGCTTGACATAAAAAAAAGTGCCAAAAGTCACGGTTGCTAAAATTTCGATGTATATACAAATTAAAGAAAAGAAAATATAATAAAGTCAATGTCTTTGTTACTCTAAGGATTATATCTACAGGTATAGATAGCAACAGGTACTTGAATTCTGATTTCAATATGTGCAGTATATGAAAACTTCGTAGTTATTGGCTAAAATTAATTAAGTTAAAATAAAAAGAATTTCATTCATTTTAATCATGTATACATTAAACAGCAATATGTTTATTTCAGTTATGATATCTAATAAATAAACACTAAAGTAGTTGATTGGAATTAGAGTTACTAATTACAATTAAATATACAAATACAGGCCCATTATGAACTTATCCAATTAACGTAAACAATTATAACTTAACTATAAAACGTGTATAGTAATCTATTGTCACAAATATTCAAACTTGAGTGGCATTGTCGATAGTATCTAAGAATGTTTCTTTAACATCCGTTCGCTTTCTCGTTTTCGGTGTCGGATTCGATACAGTTCGTATTTTACCTAGAGTACTTGCGACGTTTACACTGTAGCCTTTAGAATCTCTCATCTTTAAAAGACTTTCATTTTCTGTCAAAGTAACTTTCAAAGGTCTGTGTTCTGTTGACTTCTGTATATGTTTATTTGACATGGCCTGTAGCATTAAAAGTTGGTTATGAATGTTAGGAGAGCTTAAACTATTTCTGGGAATGGTGGCATGAGGAGTACCGGGTGCTGGTGAGGGTGCTGGTTCGATATCATCACAGACGTCCATAAAACCTAGTTTGTTAACTGGACCTAAATCCATTTCACTTTTGTTCAGACTGTAATAATTTCCACCATTGCTAAACAACTTGAAATTGTTAAAATTGTCATAGTATGGTATAACACCATTTAGATTTGTAAAAGGTAAAGTATTTTCTGGATAACTCAGTCTAGGTCTTCTGGGTAAAGTTACATAGCCTTTTGTTGTAACAAGTGGCATTTCTTGATAACTTGTATTGTGTAATCGGCTGTATAATGCTGAATTGATAGAAGATATGCTGTAAGTTGGCGATTTGGGACTTTCCTTAATTAGAGGTTTTTCTTGACTGGTTGTCCTGTTTGATGGCGATATCTGGCTGGTGGGTCTTAAAGGGAATGATAGTAAATCTGGAGGGTATGCTTGAGAATCTTGAGCTATACGATCTAAGAGTATTTCCTTGGATATTTTAGGTAGCTCGATGTCTTGTCTTTTATGTTCCTCTGTTGGAGCTGTAAAAGAGAAATTGAGTTTTAATATTATTATTTTTTTGAACATTATTTATAAATCAAAACCTATTTTTCAGTTCAAAGATCAAAAGTAATTTTAGCTTTGTGATCAAACACATACATACTCGTACAATTTACCAAATTAAATTTTCTAATTAGTAATTTTGTTTATATTAAAATAGCTTGTATTGTAAATATCATAGTACTAACAACAACAATTTTCGGCATATGATATATATGGTATGTATATTACTTTGTGTTAAGTACTTATTTTTGATATATTGTGTATGAGTATATAGACGATGATTGATTGATATTTAGAATACATCTCTCTCTTCCGTTACTAAGTGAATTACAGACAACACACAGACAAAACTACTGGATTTAAAAAGTTGAAAGTAATAAGAAGTGAAATCATAGAGAATGTATTCTATATCTTTCACTAAATTCCCTCTATTTTTTTCACAATAAAATAAGTGAACCCATCAAAGCGTTCAGTTCCATCATCCAACACTCAATGATTTTATTTGAGCTGAAAGCGGACAAGGAAGTGCCTTAACACTAGATTCTCTCTACTTATCTTGCTCTATGTAGGATACCATGTGAAGATAAAAAAAAACAAGTTAGGGATACTTAGCATTAGGTATATTACATTTCTGGCCGTCGTGGCACAGTGTTATAAACGTGTGACTGTAAATACGATGGTTGTGGGTTCGATTCCAACTCGGAGGAATTAACTATTTAATATTTTCAACGCCCTGGTAACGAGTCGAAGCGCGGCGTTGAGGTCCATCACTCAACACGCAATACCTCAAGAATTCGTTGAAAAATGGGGAATGTAGAATGGAGTGTCTTAACATCTCAGGCTCTAAAGCTAAAAAGATATTATAATCAATTCGGAAGTTATTTTTTCGAAAAGCAAATTACATTACCTAATTTAAGAGTCAAAGCAAAAGGCAACATCTGATTCAGACTTGCCATTGTTTCAACTTTATTACCCATTTACTATAGTTATACTTGCACGAGCCCTCTCATAAATTACTAGGACCGACAGAATACTATTTTCATGAAACATTCTTGAACCGTTGTCGTGCCGTCTATTATAAAAATTAACGGGGTTAAACTCCTTTAAGCCAAAATTAAAGTTACAGGCAAGCGAATTTGTGCCAAGTTTCCGATATTGTTTTTAGCTTTGGTGTATCGAATGAGAAAAATGAAGAAAAAAGCTTATCGAGTACTAAATTTTCGTATAAAAAATATCAAAAGTGGTGTTTGAATCTTGGAAGTGGTCCAAAGCTATGTATTCGTAATCTTAATTTTTTTAAAACGTACTTTATAATATCAAAACTTAGTATCGAGACATTCATTCATACGAGAGGCAAATTATACTAACTAAAAATAAAAAAGGAAATTATAAACAATATAAACTCTAGGGCATCAAATGACTGTGAATAAGACGGTTATCGGTTCGATCCTGGGTGAATGATTATATTTATTATCATTTTCATTTCCCATCTCTAATAAACAAACCGCGGCGTTGAGTTCCACCACTCCATACACAATGTCTCGTATTTAGGCGGATTTGTGAACGCAGTATCTTGGCACTACGTTTCCTTTTTCCTTCTACGGTCGAAATAGAAGAAAAAAATAGATATAAATAGTAACAGAATAACTTAAATATTATATTACAGTCGTATACTAAAATGTTGAGTAAAAATTATGCAAAAACAAACTTGAGAACTTCTTAAAGTGTTAATAGGTTTAATGAAACGTTCTTGTCGTAATCGGGGCTCGGCTTGACTTTAAATATACCGAGTTAGGGAATTTGCGAGGGTTCTTTACATTTTACTAAGCCTTGTTTTGATATTGCAATTTAAAATATTTATAAGAAGCGATTTAAAGTATTTATTTTTTATTCAGACAAGTCGCCCAGGGGCACAAGCGTGTGACTAAACGCGACTGGTTTTGGGTTCGATCCCCACTCGAGGAAATTAAATATTTATTTAAATTTATATTTTCATTTATTCGCTCTTGAGTCGAGGCGCGACGTTGAATTCCGCCACTCAACACGCAATGCGTCCGGCATTTGGCGGAAAGTGGTGAGCGGAGTTCTTTCATACTGGGTTCCCCCTGGCTACCCTGGTAACCCGCCACCGTATCCTTAATATATGCCGTATCTTTAATATATGATAGGCACAGAAAACTTCATTTTAAAACATTCTGTTCTTCTCTTTCCATCCAAATTTAAGCCAAACGCCACCCCTTGTTCTACTGGAGCAGGAAAATGTCAAAAATTCATTTCCCCGAATGGGAATTGTATACACAATCACGCTCACAGTCTGACGCTGTGAGCCCACTGAGCAACTATGGTTTTTTTTATTTATTTTATAGAAAAGCAACAATAAAAATATTTTGTTTGATAAATTGTTTTAATGCTTATAAAATGTGCTGTTAAATGAAATGTGGATACTAACTGACTAAGTAAGGTGACAGAAGTAGCTATTGGAAAATATATGAATTTGTGTAGAACGCATCTTAGCGCAGTGGAACAGCATGTGACTGTATACATTGTTAGGGGTTCGATTCACGCTTAAAAAATCATTCTACTTGAGTTACGTCACAGATGTAGTGTAATTTAATATAAACTGAGGTAATTAGGATTATTTATTGTTAACAGAGGAAAAGCAAAGTCACATTGAATTTAATTTGAAGTTAACGCTGTATCTCCCATATAGCAGTGTTGTCAGAGAGAATCCAGTGTTAATATGCTCCGTTCTTCTCTTTCCGTCCAATTTTCGAGACATTGCGTGTTGAGTGGCGGAACTTGACGTCGCGCTTTGTTTTGCTACCAGAGCTAGGTAATGAAAATAAATCATGCCTCCAAATTGTCCAGTCTTCGCTAGTCTCGGTCCCCTCGAACCAACCACCAGTGCGATAGCAGACAGACGCGCAACGGCTTCAATATTTGAAATATATTTTTTTGCTTGATGCTGTATCCTGCAACAGCAGGGTAGGAAAAGGGAGACACTGCGCTCCCCACTTTCCGTCGAATTCTGGAGGCATCGCGTGTTAAGTGGCGGAACTCAACGCCGCGGTTTGAAACATGAATATTTGAAATATAAAGCTAAAACAAATATTAAATTCACATCCGCAAATGCCCTCCTTTAAAAGTAGCATGAATTATTCATATTGAAACGTTAAGAACCAATTTGTATCATTTCTTTTGCCAATACAGCACATTTTATGTCATTGGATGCTTTTAACGGAATTGACTGAGTTGAACATATTATTAGGTATCATGACGTATTATCACATAAATATTGACTAAGATTCTTAGAAAATCAATAGCTATTAGAAGGCATACCTTTTTGCTTTTTTTTGTTTCACGATTTATCCTATATGGATATATATGGTGTAGGAAAAGAGAACCTAGTGCTATACTAATTCTCCGCTTTTCACCCGAAAATGAGACTGATTGTTGTGTTATACGCTACAAATAACATCAAATAACACAATTAATTATACGTTTCAGATGTTTACTTATTAAATAAAAAGTTAGGGGTAGCGGAAATAACCAGGAAAATTGAAAGGTAAATATTTAAGAATCCGTTTTTCTGATAGAACGGATGAAAATATGAAGTGGCGTCAGTGTGCGGCGGAAATAAAATGCTTATAGTTTGTGTTGTATGTTCCTTATACGGTGGTATATACTTATAGTTGGTGGAACTTTTTGAAGATCTGTATTTTTTTAATAGCTTCACGTTGTATACAGTAGGCAGAGGGAATCTAGTGTTAAGATAGTCCGTTCTTCCGTCCGTCCGTTCGAGACATTACGTGTTGAATGGAAGAACTCAACGTAAGTGGGAATCGAATTCATAACAGTATAATGTTCTGCAAGAAGGACATTTGGTTGAGCTAGATGTTGTTTTTATTCGTGCGTGAACCTTTATTCTGTAATGTAGGTAGAGAGGACATAGTGTTAAGACACTTCATTCTTCCTTTTTCATCCTATTTTAATAAACATTGAGTGTTGACTAAGAAAAGTTTATCTGCACATTCTTTAACAAAAAAAAATCTAGGTCCTCCAAATGGGATCGAGCCACTGTTCAGCAACGTGAAATATATTTTTTAAAGCTAAATAAATTAGCTAGTCCTTAACATTTGATGTTATATGTGAAACTGATTTATACAAGCATAATATTTTTTTATATTTACGCATTTTCCATTTCTCTTTGACATGTCGCTAAGCTTACTCTGCCTTTTCAATTTATATATAAATAAAATACAATAATGTTATTTTAAATCATCAAGCCATTGTAGCGTAGCGGCACAGAGGCTAACTTTAAACGCGATGCTTGTGGGTTCAATTTCCGCTCTGGTGACTAAATCTGGTACAAAACAAAACAAAATTTAGGTCGACTACCTCATACTTTATCTTTTTAGGATCTCAATTTTTTTTAATGAATATTATTTCTAATTACACAAAATGCAAACAATCTTACCTAAAACAGTGTCATTATCCAGTAAAGTCTTGTTAAGCTCCAACATTTCTGTGGCAGCGGTGGCGAGGGACGGGGGCTCGTACTTCCTTGGCGGCTTAGTCACGGGATTAACATCAGTCTTACAACCTTTTTCGGCTTCAGAGGCGACTGAGCCCTCTATTAACGCCTCGCCGTTTGAGGAACGAGTGTCAGTTTTTATCAGTCTTTTCAGTTCACCGTTCGTTGTTGTAAAATAACATACAGCTAATACAGCCCCAAAAATTATCACTATCGATGTCAAACAACCCACTAAAATGGCGAAGGAGTCAGCGTCCATACCAGCTATTGTACCAGCACCACCGTACCTTGTCAGGACAAGTGTTAAAGTCTTCTCGTCTTTACCGCCAGGGTTCTCGGCGACACAAGTATAATTCCCTCTATCACTATATCTAGTATGGAGTATTGTCAAATTCACCCACCGTATTAGGTCCATAGTGTTCTCAGATATAACGTAACGTATTTCACCGAAAGACCTCAACTCAATTGTTTTTCCATTGAACCGCCACACAACTTCCGGGTTGGGATTTCCAACAACTTTGCAAATCAGAGTCACGTTCTCCTCATAACTTTTAATAGTAGCGTCCGGTACCGGCTCCAGTATAGTAGGCCGGCAGGCAAAGTTCGACGAGTCTAATTCGTTCCAAAGTTTCGAGTGTACCGACGCAGGCTCCGCGCACGACGTCGGGGGCGTGTACAAGTTGTGGCTGATCACCCAATCCCTGAACGTTTGTAAGTTGCAATCGCATCTCCAAGGATTGTTGTGTAGATCCAAACCCGATAAGTTTCTTAATGCCATCAAAGTTTCCGGTTTCATATGGCTCAAATTGTTCCCGTCTATTCTCAATATCTTTAACTGCGGCAAGTTTACAAACGCCTTCGTTCCGATCCTGACGATCCTGTTATTGCTTACTTCAACTTTTTGAAGGAACTTCAAATTGCGGAATAGACCGTCCTCTAACTTATCGATAAAGTTGTTGCTCAAGTTTATTAATCTTAGTTTCTCGGTGTCTTTGAACGTGTCTGCGTGGAGGTATCGTATTCGATTTTTAGACAGATCCAGTTCGATCATAATGGCGAGCGTCATGAACGCTGCCTTGTGAACTGTGTCTATGTTACAGTCTCTCAAGAAGAGCTTTTTTAAATTGCTTAGCCCCACTCGCTTGAAGCCCTCTTGTTGTAGTTGTTGTAAATTGTTGTTAGATAGGTCTAATATTTGTATATCACTGCTGAGGTTAGCAGGCAATACTTTTAAGCTGGAGTTTGAGCAAATTGCGGCTTTGTTTCCGGACTGCCACCTGCAGTCGCAAGGTCTTTGGCATTCCGTGGTGAAGTCAGCAACAGTTGTGGTCGTCACAATAGATATGATAGCCATACTCAGCCATGTCTCCCAACATTTGTGTGCCATTTTGTTAGAGTGGTCATTTCTTCGTTTCCTTGCATTCCTGAACGATACTCTTCACTGGACGCATAGGTGTTCTGTAACAAAGAAAGAAATATGTATAACCATTTTTTTTTAATTGAGTTAATAATTCCTAAGTTTTCCATTATTTAAATATGGCATGGGTCACAAAGTATGACAATACGGAATATTTATTGATATTTGAAACCACACCATAATATAATTTAACCTATTAAGTTATAATTGCAATCAATAAATACAATTTTTATGTAATATATGAAAAATACGTTAAATTTTTTATTTCCTCCCACGCTTTACTCCTACTGGGGTAATCAGAGAGAACGGAGCCAAACGTTACATTAAATTATGTGAAACACTTTGAAAAGGGAACGCGAATATTTATAAAAGTATATTTGTTTAATTTGTTTTAATACAATGTATACTCTCTAAATGATATATTTATTTATAAAGTTTATATGATATTATATTTTCATTTATGAAGCATGAAAATCAATGATTATTTTTTGCCCCACACAGTTTCGTGATGGTTTAAAAATTAATTTAAACTCAGTTTCTTTTTATAATATTTGATGTTATTTAAATAATAATGGTTTTCTTTAATTATTAACATATTCTATTAATTTTGTACGTTACACAAGAACAAAATTAATAAGTTGTGCTCCGCATACGGCTTCGGCTCTGCTATTATATTATAATAATTTGGTTCGGGCACAAAAATAACTTATTTTTCATATCCTATAACAAATTACATATAATATGATGCATAATATAAACGTCTCTTAAATCTGGATGAATGGATCTTAATAAAATATTGAATGAGGCCAGTTGTGGCGCAAGGGCGTAAGGCTGTGAGTTCGATTCCCACTCAAGGGAAATGAATTATCATTTTTTTTTCATTTCCTTGCTCTAACGAATGAGCTAAACGCAATACCTTTATAATTCGGAAGAAAGTGAGGAGTGGAATGGATCCGTTATCATTAAGACACTCCGTCTTAATGATAACGGAGTGTCTGAACACTAGGTTCTCATTTTCCTTCTGCAGACTCTGCTATGAGCGGGATACAGCGTGAAACAAAAATGAAATTACGTTAAAATAAACCGACTTCTACCTACTATTTTAAAAACAAAGAACTCAGTTATTCATAACATTTGTCAACGTCGTTTTCACTTCTCATTCATAATGCCTTGGTTTTTCCAGCTTTGTTAAGATACAGATTGTATGGGTTAAACGACTGGCTATGGTTTAACCTTAATTATAGAAGCTGTCATAATGAAATTTGTTGTGTATCTGTATAATTTGATTTAGTATGTATGTATGTATAATATTTTTTTTGTTTCACGCTGTATCCTACATATAGCAGCATAGGCAGATCAACATAATCCATTCTTCATTTCTTAGTGAATTTGAGACTATGCTAGTCTTAATCCATCGTGCAACTAAAAACGCGACGGTGTGGGTTTGATTCCCACTCGGAGAAATGAAATATTTTATATTTTAATTTTTTCGCTCTGGTAACAAAGCAGGGCGCTGCGTTGATTTCTGCCACTCAATACGCACGCCTCAAGAATTCTACGGAAAATGGGGAACTCAGTGTCTAGTTTTATTAGGTCCCTTGCTACGTGCGGGATACAGCGTGAAGCAACAGATCTTAGCCTTTGAATGGCAGAACTCGACGCCTTCACCTCACTTCTTGTCTTTCTATAGCAGAGTATTAAAAGAATTCTCAAAATGATCCGAATGAGATTGAACCCGCAACCAGCACGTTCACAGTCAGGCCGATAAACATATCGTGAGAAACGAAACATGAATAACTTTTTACATGTTTATCACTGCATTAAAGTACCTGAAAACAACACTAGACGGAGTACTATATTTTGAACATTTTTAAAGTAACGAAACTGCAGTTCACAAACCTTTTGTCATGGAAATTCTTAAATATTCATATTTTAAAGAGCACTTAACTCACTTCTTGATGGGTGAAATTATAGTTGTTGAAGCATTCGTGAGTTTCTTTTTCCTTTGTGATGTTTTAAATGAATAAACTAAGGGTTGGTTCAGGATGTGTTCACCAGGGATAGTCGGTTTAAGTCCTGGACAAAGGAAATGTTTATTTTCATCTAAATATTATTTTAGTTTTTTTTATAACTTCGCTGTATCCCGAATATAACAGAGTAGGCATAGGGAACCTGGAACCTGGAACCGACTCTCCGTTGAAATCCTCCGTAAATCACTTCCGTTCCCTATTTCCGTCTAATTCCGGAGGCATTGCGTGTTGAGTGGCAGAACTCAATGTCGCTATGTCATTCTAATTATATTTTTATAACTCCACACTGTATCCTATAGTTGGATAGACAGAGCAGCAGCAGGCAGCCATGATTTATTTCCTCCCTCTAGTAACAAGACAAAGCGCGGCGTTGAATTCCGCCAATCAACAGGTAATATCTCGAAAATTTAGCAGTAAATTGGAGAACAGATTGTCCAAACACTAAATTCCGTCTGCCGAAAAAAATATATAAAACTAGGGCACAAACATTAAAAAATATAAATAAAACGAACTCCTGCTGAAATTTTACGAATCGTTTACTTTTACTTAAAACCTTTGTATATTAACGAGAAAACATTTCCTTTTATGGTGCAAAGATTTGTTATTAGACCTCTTTTTCTATTTTACGTTTCGACGCCTCGACCGGCGAGTAGGGCGTGTCTAACTGACACTGTATTTTGCTTAAACTGTGTTGTAGCACGCGACGGTTGTGTCTTCGAATCTTATTTATATCGTATATGTTATGTATATTGGTTATGGGTTCGATTCTCAATTGGAGATGTGAATTATTTTAATTTATTCGCTCTGTTAATAAGATAAAGCGTGGCGTTGAGTTACAATCCCATAATTATATATATACGGGAAATAAAAACAATATACTTAAGTATACAAGTTCAATTCCTGCTTGAAGCATATTCATTTTTTTAACGTACGCATAGTGATAAGACACTCCGTTCCTATTAAGATACCTTTGGTCGCCATTTTCCACTGAATTTTTCCATTGCGTATTGAGGGCCGGAACTCTAAGTCGCGCTTTGCCTCGTACCAGAGCTAAGCAATTAAAATATTTAATATTTCATGTCCTAGAGTGAGAATCGAACCCACAACCTTTTGCATTTACAGTCATACGACTCGCCTCATATCATAATTATTTTAATTTTTAAGAAAGAGGCCAGTCGTGGCGCAGGGGCACAAATGTGATTGCTAGCGCGACTGGTTGTCAGATCGATACCCACTCGAGGAAGTGAAATATTTATTTACATTTTCATTTCTTCGCTCTGGTGTCGAAGCAAAAGCGCGACGTTGAGTTCCGCCACTCATTACGCAATGCCTCCAGAATTCGGCGGAAAATGAACAACGGAGTGTCTTAACACTAGGTTCCCTCTGCTGTGCGCGGAACACAGCGTGAAGCTGATTTTTTTAAATTTAAAATACACCTCATCAAATAAAGCATATTTCTAATATTTTAAAGGTGAAACTTATAATTGGATTCCACGAACAGCACGGTATTTATTATGAGATAAGAAAATCAATTTCGGTGGCTCGTTACGCGTCGGGGTCCCGGGGGGAGCGATATTTCACATTCAGCATTCATTTATCTTTGATTTTGTAAACAATGGTTGTGATTCTCAACAATATCACTATGATGAAATGTAATTTGTCTTAGTTTTAAACAGATTTTCTTTATTTGATGTGTACTTTCAGGGTTTTTGCTTAAGTAATTTAAGATTCCATTTATCGTTTTAGAAAGATTTTTGGGTTAAAAGAGTTTAACTAAGCCGACGACCTGAATATTTGAAATATACACATTTTATCTATTGTCATATATAAATATGAGCATATAGAACTTAAAATTAGTACTAATATTATAAAGCGAAAGAGTTTGTCTGATTGAATGCGCTAATATCAGTAACTATTGGTTCGATTTCAGTATTTTCATGTGTGGAGGAAAACTATAGCATATGAATTTTTTAATCATTTTGATGTACCTGCCAGAGCTGCTCTTAGGAAAAAATATAATGAATAGACTTTTACCTTAATTGAACCCGTGACTATCGTTAAATTACCTATTGGCCTCAACCACTGCACTTAATGGGTTATTTGATATAAAGTAAACAACATGGGTTATATGAAACAATTGACCTCGTTACTCCCTTGAGTCAATTTAAAGAAGATGGATGGATACGAAGGGAATGGAAAAGGTATAAAGATTTTTGGTTTTGCTCAAATAAAAATAAATCTATGCGTAATTTATATTCATCTACAATAAGTGCCACGACTACGAGGCCATAGTCGCGCAGTGGCACAGCGTGTTACTAAGAAAGAAAGAAAGAACTAGAAAGACTATATTATCAAAATATTGTGCAATTGTGTTGAGGACCCACATAGGTCTAACATATTAAAAAATAACCAATATCGGAGACCTCGACTTTTTTTACTTGTTCGCTTTGCGTGGAATGTTCCATATATATATAAATATCTTACACGTACAGACACCGATCGGTTATGACTTATTTCCTCTACCTACCCTGCTGTATGCGTGAAGCTAATAAAAGAACAGAACATACTAATGTCGTCGTGGAGCAACGTCTAATTGTGACTTGGATTCCCACTCGAGTAATAAATTATTTTGATAAACTTCGTATAGTAACAAAACCTTACGTACGACGCTTATTTTCGAAAATTGGGCAGAACGTGATAAACGTAGTGTCTTGACACTAGATTCCCACTGTTTATCTGGTAATGGGGAAAAGTGAATTTGCTTTCTTTTTTTTCTCATTCAATCATTTTTTCCTGACTGATACGTACGATGTTTGAGCCAAATATTCATTTTCATAATCATATTTAATGTATACATACGTTAATAAAATAAACGAAAGCTACTTTATATGATTTTTTTCATTTAATACCGTATCAAATATACCCTAAAATAAACGAAATATTTACTTTTTTGTTACTTTTTATATAAACACGTAACGAATTTTATTAGAAATAACGAGGCCTTGTTAAATGTTTAGGGATTTTATACTTTTATATAATAAGAAATTACTTTTATAAAATTAATATTGCGGCGCAAATTCGTGGCGCAGTGGCTTAGCGCCTGATTCTAAGGCAATGGTTGTGGGTTCGATTCCTACTCAGAAAAAATAACTATTTTCATTTGCTCACTCTAGTAACTAGATGAACCGCGTCGTTGTGTTTCTCTACTAAAATTACTACTACTAAATGTCCCGAAATTTAGTTAGAAAATGGAGAAAGGAGTGTCTTAACACTAGGTCCCTCTGCCTACCCTTTCATATGCGTTACACAGCGTGAAGCTACAAGTAACTTAAATATGTACAAGATTTTCGTACAACATTAAGGAAATGAAACAATCTAACCTGAATAGTCGAATAACAGTGGAATGGGCATTCAAACCAAATAGACGCCGGTAATTCAGACGCCGCTGACACGTAGGACGAGAGCCGCAAAATGCTTACTATAAGGTGTAAGTGCTATGAAGGAGAATGGAAGATTTGATGATATTACAAACAATATATATTTAGCTTCATAGCAAGGACGGCGTAGAGGAAAGGGAACATGGGACCCTAGTGTGATATGGGAACCCATACTTTCCGCCTAATTCTGGAGGTATTATTGCATGTGGAGTGACGGACAACCACGACGTCGCTTTTCCTTGTTAACGTAACGTGAAGTGAAAAAAACACTGGTTAAGAGAGCGTTGGATTCGCCATGCTAGGCTTCTTACCGTACCAATTTCACGATTGTAGGTCAACGGGAAGGAAAATTTATAAAAGTTGATAAACTTAAGTTAGTACTCATTTTGTCTAAAATGAGTGATGAAATACCTATAATTATCTCTTTTCGGATTTTTTCTTTATTTATATTGTAAATTCTCAGTTCATCCCAAATTTCATAACTGTAGGTCCTCGCGAAGGACCCTATATGTTTTGATACCGTGGTGAATTTCATGCAAAATGCTGCAAAATCGGAGCATAAATGATCATATTTTTTGGATTGCGTTGACTTAAAAGCTTGATTTTTTTTGTGCTTCAAAGGACCATAAACCTAAATATTTGATATTAATTTCAGCTTAATACTTCTTCGCGATCTCGAGATAAATTGTCTTAATAGACGGGCATGATGCTGTAAGGATTCCATGTTTATCTTTTTCATATACAGATCCTTAAAGATACGTCTTTTACTTGATTGAAGTACTCGTACATGGAGACATAAAACTAAATACGAATTAAGTGTCACTGCAGTTTGGATAAATTCTGCTATTTTTCAGTTGTATAAACAGTTTTTCAGTCATTCAGAAAATATTGCTACGTCATAGCAATGTTGCTACGAAATATATGGTTGCCATGGAGAGAAATTTTACAGCTGTTTTCTTGTCAACTGCCATAACTAGCGAGTGTTGTAAAATGTGTGGTAGCCATATTGCCGCAATCATGTTGGCTGGATTAGACAAAAAAAATCTAAGAAATGTTTAGTTTTAGTAATCGTAGTTTAACTCACGCACCGTCCAATTTTCGAAATATTTAGAATTAAATTATGGAATTTGATGCCGGGCTTTTCTTACCAGAGCAGGGAATGAAAGGTATTTTAAACATTATCACTTCCTAGAGAAGGTTCGAACCGAAAAACATCGCTGTTATAGGCAGACGCCATTCCACTGCGCTTCATCTTCAACTTAAAGTAGAATATTCATATTTGTAGAAAGTTTTAAATCAATCCATTAAAAAGAAACTTTCATATAAACTTCTTAAATCCATTTAAATCTTCAATTCGTTTTAGAACTTAACGAAAGTCGTTCAGTTGAGATATTATGTCCAACGATGCGATAGTCTGAGTTTAACTTAAACTTAAATTCATCATATTCGGAGTATATATATATATTTAAATATTATCCATACCTCCAACTAGCGAGACAAGGACAGATGTGGACTGCCCAAGATCAACCAGAGTAGAAGAAGTTGAAAAAGGTTATATGCTATATTACATCACTTTAATTCCTAAGTTGCTTAAACAGTCAGTCAAGGGTAGACTAGACTACTCGAGCTAAGCTGCAGATATGAGTGAAATCTATTGTCCTAACACTAGGTTCTCGCCGGAGAAAGCTGAAATTTGGCACGTAGGTTTTTGGGGAGTCTTAGGGGGCATAAAGGGAGAGATATCCTTAAATTTATACGGGAATGGGTAAGATTGGGGGAAATGGTAAGATTCTAATTTTCATAAAAGATTGGGAACTATTTACAGAGATTTAAACTATTTAACAATCCCGATATCATAGGTATGAACTATTTCCATTTTTACACTCTGGCGAGACAAAGCGCGGCGTTGAGCTGTACCGATCAACACTTTTTGTCTCGCATTCAGCCGAAAGCAAGCAAACGACATACGCCCCACAATAACAGCACAACGACGGTGTCGCCATGATGACGACTAACCTTTTCCTTATTTCATATTAGATGGTTCCATTACTGGTCGACGATGCTAGTTTGTCATCTTTATTACGGCCGATGTCATTATAGCTCTGTCATTATTGTCATATCATTATTTATATACAAAATGTCTTTTATTGAACGTTGGCATGGTTTAGGGGTAGATAGCTGTACGAGACGGTTATTAGTTCAAATATTATAGGAATTAAGATTTTAGTAAATAAATAAACACAATATATACATGTTTCATGTTTAAAAATAAAATTAAATGTAGTAACATATTTGGTTTTGGCGATTTTTACAATTTTTAAATTAAATTAACTAGTGAGACCGTCTTGCAGCTCTAGAATAGCTACTGTAAACGTGACAGTTGTAAGCAGCTCGATATCCACTCGAAGAAATTACTTATACTGCTATATAAAGGATAAAGATGAAAATAAACTTTTTGAACGGGATTACTTTCGTTTAAATTATTAAAATAAACTTCACGTTGTATCCCGCACATAGCAGGGTAGGTAGAGGGAACCTAGTGTTAATACACTCCGTTCCCCACTTTCCGCCGAATTCTGGAGGTATTGCGTGTTGAGCTCAACGCCGTGCTTCGCTTCGACACCAGAGTGAAGAAATGAAAATATAAACTTAAATAAATATTTCGTTTCTTCGATTTGGGATCGAACCCACATCCAGCCTCTTTTATACGAACGTTGTAACTCATAATAGGTATGGCGAGGCGAGTCGTGGTGCAGGGGCACAAACATGAGACTGTAAACACGACGAAGTGTGAAATATTTAATATTTTCACGCTCTGATAACGAGGCAAAGCGAGGTAAAGACACTCCGTTTTCCACTTTTCGTTTAATTATCGAAACATAATGTGTTGAGTGGCGGACTCCAACGCCCGCCAGGGAATAAAACCCACAATCGTCGTATTTACAGTCAAAAGCTCACCATGACGGAACATATTTCAAAGAAAATTACATTCAACATTTGTAAAAGACATTTCTTTCTGCTTTCGTAATTTAACTCAAGGAGATTTTATATAAATCTAAATTTTAGTTAACGGAAGCGAAATAGAGAGGATTTATTTAAGTAACTCAAGTAATTGTCAGGTGATATATTTACGGGCGCGGGTTCGAATCTGGGTCGTACAGTGATTTATGAGACGGTCGCGTTTCCCGCAAAGTAGATGTTTTTTTTTCTGATTTCAAATAAAAGAGTGGTATTCGGAGAAAAATACACATAAATGTATTGACTGAAGTGAGTTCGTCGTGCCAGAGTCTGATTGTGAACACAACAGTTGTGGGTTCGATTCTTGGGAATTAACTGTTTTCATTTTCGCGCTGTGGGAGCAAGCCAAAGCATGGCGCAATGCAATGCTTCTACAATCGAGCAGTAAGTGGTGAACGGGATAGCTTAACATTGGTATTGAGTTCTATTACATTTTATGATATATACATATTATTTTTGTTTTTCAAATTCACACCTTACACCGCACCTATATCTAAAGCGTATATAGATGGGGAACTTAGTGCCAAGACACTAAGTCCTGTGCTTCATATTTTTTTTTATTTTATTATTTATTCTATCTAAACGGATTTGTTGGGATAGTGTGATTAATATTATTAAAATAGAAGAATTTTGGTTAAGTATTTTTTTTATTTATTTTCTGATATACTCGTTTACACGAAATAACAAAAACTACAAAAAAAATACGAATTACTTACTAAAATAATACTTTTATGGGCGCGATAATTAAAATTCACGCGGACCAATTTGTGGGCAGAAATCTATATGCCTATATCAATATAAATAATGATTTTTAGTAAATAAAAATTTTAAACTACGTTAATAGCAGAGCTTTCTTCGGAATCGGTATTCCGATCATCATCACCTGAAACCGGAATACAAGGGATTTTTTCATTTTACATTTTAAAATCCACGCAAACAACGCTGCCGGTGACGACTAGTTTAATGTAAAAATAATAATTATCAATTTTCTGAAAAAAAAAATATTTAATAAACAAGATAAAACGTCATAAAGCAGCAAAAAAAAATGTTGAATGAATCATACAAAAAACTGTCTGTACAAAGAAATTTTCTTATCCACCGTCATCCCCCTAGCAAAGTGGATTAGTTAGTCTTTATAAAGAAAAAAATATATAATGGACTTATCACAAACTGCTATTGTTAGAAATCTGGACGTGAAGGGTGAATTAAATTATTTTTTACTTAAACTTAATTAAGAAGGAAATTATTACTTTTAGCTTCACGCTGTATCCCGCATAGCATGGTGAACAAAGATAGCCTACTGATAATAAAACTCTCTTCACGGTTTCCCGCCCCATTTTCGAGACATTTTGTGTCGAGTCTCAACGTCTCAACTCAACGCCGTGTCTTGATGTGCCGGAAATGAAATTTATTTCTCCTGAGTTATAGTTGAACCCCTAATATGAGACTTCTGTAGTTATTACGTATTTTAATCAGCTTCACGCTGTATCCCGCACACAGCGGGTAGACAGAGGGAACCTAGTGTTCGTTCCCCACTCCGTTCCCTACTTTCTGCTGAATTATGGAGGCATTGCGAGTTGAGTGGCAGAACTCAACGCCGCACTTTGCCTCGACACTAAAGCGAAGAAATGGAAATATAAATTTAAGTAAATATTTCATCTCCTCGAGTGGGGATCGAACCCACAACCAGTCCGTTTTACAGTCACACTTCGTGCCGCTGCGCCACGACTGGTATTTTAAGCAAAATGTATTCTTATTCTTAGCAAAGGTTATTAAAAACGTGTTAATGTATGAAATTAGATACTGTTGACGTTCACGCGGTGAAGCTAACGAATTTTTATATGAGTTAGGATTTTATAAAGAATATTAAATATACTTTAAGAAAAGCAGTCCTTTTTTCTGTTTCTCAAAGGTAAAATTGCTCTTTTTATTTCTTATACGATATAATATCAATATTAATATTTTTACCTAAAATCAAAAAGAATAAGACTTAAGAGTTAATACTTGTAAAGATTTATTTTAATATTTTATAAAAATTATATTACATAAATTGAAGACCAGAATTGTGAGTTCGATTCCCACTCGAGGGAATGCAATATTTAATACTTTCATTTCTTTGCTTTGGCGTCGAGGCAAAGCGCGGCGTTGAGTTCCATTCACCTTTTTCTGTCGAATTCTGGAGGCTATGCCTAAAAAGGTGAACGGAAGTGTCTTAATTGAAACAGAGCGTGAAGCTATATTTTTTTTTATATAGCTTCACGCCAGCCATTTGAATTTGTATATGTCGGATACAGCGTGAGGTAAAAAAAAATGAAATTTCCTCACATTCAAACACGAAGGCAACCATTAAGACTTCCCAATTTCACAATTACTGTACATTTAAATGCTTAACAAGTGAAAAATATTGACCTACATTTCAAATAAATCCACAGAACAAAAGCTAGTTTACTGCAATACTTTGGGAACAATGAGAATTAATATTGCAGTACAATCGTTGACAAAAACCTTGTGAATTTAAAGGTACTAAAATGAAATTTACACTTGTTAGTGGTACCAAATTAAGTAGTTAGTGGCTAGAAATTAAACTTACCAAACGGAATGAGGAATAAAATTCTGTACATCTTAATTTTGCCTTTTTGCAGTTTTACACGTGTCGTGCTTGTTCCACGAATACTTTTACATATCGAATTAACAATTTTGCTCTTCAAATTCATTATTTTACGTATCGAACGTTGTTCGTCGTTCAAAATTCGTAGTTCTTGAAAAATAAAATATTTTCATTTTATCAGTATATTATTGGTTAATAACATGATTTTGGCGGAAAATAAGGAACGGAGAAAACTTAAATCTCAATCACGTGATTTTTACTTTCAACTAAATTAAAGACGACGAATATACACGTACATTTTGTTTATATAAAGAAATGTCTATATATAAAAATATACAAATATTTTGGTCGTACCTTTTTGGTTTTGGCATCTTTTCGCTTTTTGCGTCCATCTGTTCCAATAGGTTTTATTACAATATCTGTGGGTGCTTTATAATAACCTACAACAATTAAGTTATGAGTTTTATGTACAATTAAGTTATGAGTTTGTAATTACAAAATACGCTTTATTTTTCAATATTCAATTTTTATTTCAATTGATACCCATTGGAACCCACATTTACATCGACTCCTATACGACGTTGCTATATATCTCTATCACTCCTCCAACATTTATGTGTAATTCACATCCTTGTAGTTAATTTAAGCTAGCTATATTACATACTAGCTTTTACTTTGACTTTACCTTAGCGTACATACTCCCTTCATCAATAAATGCTTAATTCGGAGTAGTAATTACTGAGAATAGCGCTTTAAAACAAACAAACTTCTCAACTTTCATTTCTTTCATATCAGTATACAATAGACAATAGAATAAAAGACGGTTTAAAAGTAGATATACAATGTTTTTCCTCAATGGTATTTGAATCTGAAACTAAATTATTTTTTTAATGTATTGAATTTTTTGCTTAACTCATTATTATTTACTAATATCTATTAACCCCGATTGTCAGCTATTCCATAATGTATTATGTAGATGTTGACATTAGAATTAATGGCAGATTATCGCAGTTAAAGCCTACTTATCTTGATTAAATCTGATTGGTCACAGGAATTACAGTGTGTAATTAATACGCGTTTAGCCCAAAATATATTGAAATTTGGACAGATTTCAGACTAATTTTCAGGTATTCGAGCGAAATTCGTATGTTGAAAGTGGAAATGATCAATTTAGAGCTAGATAGAGATAATTAGTGGTCTTAATTAAGGAAATGTTCCTTAATTAAGAAATATAAATCAGCGATTTATATTTAATGGGTGAAGATATTTTCTTATTATTTTAATTTAAGCACACTGTTTTTTTGTTATAATTATCTTTAGTAGTTTTAACTAAAAGTTAAATCAAGAATGTAGCTCTAGGTAGGCGGAACTTACGTCCCACTTTGGCTAGCTCACGTGAACGGAGAAATGAACCAACCCAGTCGTCCAAGTGGTAGTGATTATATAATAAAACAAAATATATCATTTTTCAGTCACATCAGTCGTGGAGCAGGGTCGTGGGACTGTAAACGCAACAGGGTTTGGGTTCGATTTCTGCTCGAGGAAATGAAATGAAATATTTAATATTTTTATTTTTACACTCTTGTACCAGGGCAAACCGTGACGTTGAGTTCCGCCACTCAACATGCAATTCAAAAAATCCTCCAGAATTCAGCGAAAGGTAGGGGACAGAGTTCTCTCTCCAGAGGAGGAGACGGTTCCCTCTGCCTACCCTGCTATGTGCGGGATACAGTATGAAGCTAAAAAAAAGATACTAAAAATATAAACAATTTAAATTCACTCAAACGAAATATAATAAAAAAATATTTTTTTAAATACACAGCAGAATTCTCGGCCATCGTTTACAGTCGTTATACCACTTTACTATAATATCCTCTTAAATAAAAAATAGATTCAACCAAAAGTATTACATCTTACAAAGCGATTCCACCATTCAAAATGTACCCTTAAAAAAATTCTACCCTCACTATCTAACCCTCGCACTTGTAGGCTATTTGTTCATAGCCGCGTCAAACGAGGACCATTATTTAACAAGGATTACTTACAAATACGGGTTATAGGCTAATGGATCTGAATTCTCGGCCAGAATGTGTGGGGAGAGGTGAAAAAGTAGAAAATAAAACGTAAATCATTACCTGGTTCTGTAGGTGAGATAATGTATATGTTATAGATAGGTGCAAGCTGTTTTTATTAGGTAGATAAGAATAGTGATATATTAGCCCCTTCTTCTTCCCTTAGACTTGAGGGAGTTTAAATTGATAGGTTATTTTTATTTCCCCAATTTTTCATTTCTGGTGGACACAGCACGGCGTTGAGTTTCACCAGTCAACACGCAGATATCTCGGATATTGTGGGAAAATTGGGGAATGCACTGTCTTAACGCTAGGTTCCTTCTGCCCACCCTGCTTTACAGAAGCTGTTCCTATAGGGAAAATACATGAAGGTGTTATGAAGCTACTTTTTTAATGCCTAGATAACATGGTAGAAGACCTATATGCCGATTACTTTGACAATAGTCTGACGCTGTCAAAGAGCTTACTGGACTCCACATTATTAAGACAAGCTGATGATAGAGAGGCACGAAAGCATCTCGTCAGCTCGTCTACCAGAACAGTTACAAACTTCAGTAATGAAGAAAACAACGAAGAAGAAGAATAATGTGTTAAAAAACATAACATAATACGACAAAAACATGTAATATACAAAATATAATTACTTAAATGTTAAATATCAGAAAGCCATATCACTATCTTGCCCATTGTTTACCCAACTGTAAAATGAAAATATTTTAAACGTAATCATTCCACCAAACACGATACGAATCCATTAACATTGCGTTTACAATCCCACTGCGCCAAGATAATCTCCATTGATCATAGACTATACGGTAAAAACATACATAACAATAACAATTGATTGATATATTTATATTTTTAAAATAAGGATTGAGGCCAGTCGTGGCGTATGGGCACAAAGTGTAATTGTAATACCGACTGGTTGTGGGTTCGATCCCACTCGAGGAGATGAAATATTTACTTAAATTTATATTTCAATTTCTTCGCTTTGGTGTCGAGGATAAGCGCGGCGTTGAGTTCTGCCACTCAACACGCAATGCCTCCAGAATTCGGCAGAAAGTGGGGAACGGAGTTTTAACGGGAAGCGGACTTAACAATAGGTTCCCTCTGCCTACCATGCAGTGTGCGGGATAAAGCGTGGAGCTGATTTGATTTAAAATAATTAAACAAAGGGCAGCGCGCAAGGTACCGTCATTCAACAAAGTTTCTCTGAATGGACGAAATGCGGATACGGTCTAAATAATTCCAGTTACTTGATACAAGACACTTCGTTCTTGTCACTAAAATTTATGTGCCGAGGTATAAAAAATATGAAAAAAATATTAAGAAACTAAGAAAAAGAAAGATAAGTGTACGTAGTAATAGACTTTTAAGACGTTTAAGAACGCCGCGCCGTATAAATTCTAGTCGTAAAATCTTAAATCGCAATCTTTAGCATTTTAAAGGTTCTGAAGAATATTCTAAGAATTTAAATGTCGAACAATTATTTCTTATAAGGTTTTTTTATTTTTAGCTTAAAGCTATATGCCGTTACACTTAGGCTCGTATTTATAAATTGTTGTCAAGTATGAGATCGACCTAGAGAATTCGTTTTTATTCATAGGTATAAAATTTATGAATGAAAACCGCATTTCAAGATCAATCTGAGACTTGAGAGCGACTTGAGAGAATTCGTCATCAGAGGGAAGAAATTAAAATGTTAAATATTTCTATCCCCGGAGTGGGAATCGAACTCACAATCAACCAATATTTTTATACTATCGTGTTACTTACACACTATTACGCTTACCCAAAAAAAAATACAATATTTAATAAAAATATATATATATATACAATTTTAAACTAATGAAAAAACTACTTTGAATCTCACAAAATCACTATTTATTTTTTTAAAACAAAAGAAAAATACAAATCATAACTTCAACCGGGACTCGAACCTGCGTCTTATGTAAAAGTGAACACGTTCCCCTATTGGCTGACGCTAGGCGCCAGCCGAGTCGAACGTGTTCTGTGTTTTGCTTCGAAAATTTTATATACTATATACTAGTTTGGACGTCGACAGTAATTATTTCAGAACTACCCTCAATTTAATTTAATAATATTATTTAAAATTAATATAGTGCAGATGTAATGTACACTACGGTAGACGAGTCGTGGCCTCTTTTTTGAACTCTTGCGCATCGTTCACTACGTTAGAAATTAATCAAACATTAGCAAAACTATAAAATCAAATCTGCGCAGCAATCTATAGCTAACTTCAGGGCGAACGATGGTGAGCTCGGCCTCAAGGTCATCAGGCTGTAGATTGGTAGAACTAATCGTCGAAAGAGTTCAACGATAAAATAATCACAAGTCTGTATCGTCCGTAGGGGAGAGGGGGGCACATTCGAACGGTTTTTATACTTTGTGTCATATCTAAAAATTCTACAGTTTTTAACTTCTTTACTATTTCACAATGCTTAGTCCAACTATTGTGCCACACAATCGTAGCATCATATGTAGAAAAATATATAAGGTAAATGTGCAATATCAACTTTAGTAGCAGTAGTGAAGTGTTCAAAGCTGTCCCCCTTGCGGG
Organism: Heliconius erato demophoon; assembly: GCA_018249695.1. Classification (NCBI taxonomy): domain Eukaryota; kingdom Metazoa; phylum Arthropoda; class Insecta; order Lepidoptera; family Nymphalidae; genus Heliconius; species Heliconius erato. The sequence goes on along the minus strand of DWQW01002478.1, from coordinate 190 downwards.
GTAGCTTTGAACATATATGGGGCAGTTTTGAACTATCATCGAATTTAATGAAATTAAAAGGCCTATCAAACTTTTAAGTAACTTTATTAATAAACTTAACATTAGAAACGATGGAGATCAAATATCAGTACCATGTTAACTTAAAAAAATAATATACCTAGTTTAATATTGCGATTGTACTAGTACTAGT
>DWQW01002477.1:0-26725 GCA_018249695.1 Heliconius erato demophoon | reverse complement strand
AATTTATTTTAGTCGACTTAACCTCTTCCATTTTATGTGAAGATGCTTAAAAATACCCGTATATTTTTCCACAATCATAATATACCACGTCTATTCGAGCGCGTTCTTTTGTCTGCCAGTTCACGGCCAAGGACTTGGATCCGGTTGGGCTTTATTATCTAAGCGATTAACGTTTTTGTACACATGATGATCAGTCGTTTTGTTTGTTTTTTTTTAAATATAATATATGCAAAGTACTATCGTGTCACAATGGACATTGTCATAATGGTTGTGGGTTCGATTCCATTTGTAGAGGTATGATTATTCTTATTTCCCATTATAAGACAAAGCGGATTACTAATCTTTCAAATATAAAATGTATCCATTTTTGTTGTACAGATTTAAAACTTTTCTCATATATTTGGATTTTTTTACTTAATAAGTTTTATAGCGTTTACTGACCCATATGTATCATAAAATGTAGACATTATGCAGCGGCATCAGTACCTCATTTCTCTTGAAATAAAAAATATATATATTTCAAACGATTCAATATGACGAAGAGTGACCACAAACAGTCAAAAGTTTAAAGCTTTTTCAACCACATTGGACCGGAGGCCTTATTCTTTTTTTTTAATAATGAAATAACATGGAAATTTATAGCGGTATAGGTTATTTTTTTTAATTGTTCATGCTTAACCTAATTAGCAAAAATTATAATAAAAGATTATAAAATATAAGGGTGAGCTGTAAAACAGACGGCTGTTTGTTCGATTCTCACTCGAATTAATTATTTCGGGGGAATGATTTTAATTTTCGCTCTGGTCAAAGTGTGGCATTGAGTTCCGCTACTCAAAACTCAACACGCAATTTCGTCGGGAAACAACCTAAAGGTAAGAAAAATAATTACTTACCATTTTTAATATTTCTGGTTTTCCTACTATTCATTTTTGCATATGACTGTGCAATACAAAAAAATATGTGTTAAAATATAATAAACAGTATGTTCCTATGTGACGTTGTAGAAACCAAACAATTTGACCGATTTTGATGATTCTCACATCAATCTACTTATTTTTACTTTTAGCGCAGACATACAGAGAATGTAGTGTTAAGATACCGTGAGTGCAATTACATATTTGTTCGATGATGATTTAATTACAAAATTAAATTACAAAAATCATATTACTTTAGTCACCTTACATTGATATTGCCTTGACACATTTATTCTGAGCTAGAAATAGCTTTGACTAACTTTTAATGAGAAAGGTGTTTTGAATTTAAAAATAAGAGTGACTTTAAATTATTATCAAACTGAAAAGATAATCTCAAATACTGTATTCTTCATGATTCGGGTGATTTTAGAAAATGACTTCACAACAATTGCGAATCTACAACAATCGCGTTTATGGTCACATACTTTCTAAGTACATCATTATTATAAATTTTAAGTATATTTAATATTAATTGATACACTTTGACATACTTTTTTGTAACAAAACCAAGGAAAAGACAAAACCAAAAAAAAGTAACTTTACGAGTTAATAAAAAAAGAAAAAAAAAACAAATTTTACTTACAGTAAATCTCCTGCACCACACGCTTATCCACTTAATGTCTCTCAGCCGCTTGCCCGCGGGCAGACGCAGTAGGATGTCCGAGTTAGTATGCGCTGATAACACTGGAGGGTCCCTGGAAAATAACATTTACCATTTTTTTTGGTTTTATAGTTTTACGCTGTATCCCACAAGTAGCAGAGGCAGAGGCAGAGGGTGCCTAGTTTTAAGACATTCCGCTCCCCATTTTCCACTGAATCCTTAAGCCATTGCGTGTTGAGTGGCGGAACATAATGCCTCGCTTTGCTTCGTTACCAGAGTGAGGAAATTAAAATATTAAATATTTCATTTCCTTTAGTGGGAATCGAACCCACATCATGTCGTGTTTACAGTCTTAAACTTGTACCTTGTGCTTGTGAAGATAAGAAGTTATGTTTCCTTTGTTGGGTGTCAAATAATTTATCACCGGATCAATAAAGTTGAGAACCTTAAACCAGAGAAGAATCGGCGCAAGAAACTCAGACGGACTTGGATTTATCACTAAATTTCCTCTACCAAAGGCAAGATAGAAGAATGAAGCTTAAATATAAAATTTCCATAAACATTCAATTCTATTCAAAGAAGTTGGAAAGTGTCCAACTAACCTTAGGTGATAGTCTTGAACTTAAACCTAAATTGGTTGTATATTTATTTACATGTATAGAAGTGCCCTTGGCCTAGATTACATACATTATTTAGACAAGACTTTCAGTGTACAACTGTACTATAGGTAATCTCATAGGGACTAAATCTATACATTGGTAAACTTATGATGAACTGTATAGAGTTGAAGGTACGCATCAGTGGCTTCGAATTTTTGATCTTCGAAATTAGTCGAGGAAAGCGCGGCGTTGAGGTCCGCCCCTCAACACGCAATGCCTCCAGAACTCGGAGGAAAGTGAGGAACGTAGTGTCTTAATACTAGGTTCCCTCTGCCTACCCTGCTGTGTGCAAGATACAGCGTGAAGCTAATTTAATTTTTAAATTAGTTGTTTATTGGATTTCATTTTAATATGCATTCTCCTATTGTGTAACATTATTTACGGACGACCATTGTTTTGCCTTGCTTGGTGTATGATTAAAACTAAAAAAATATATACTAATATTATAAACCTAAAGAGTTTGTTAGGTTAATAGCATTAATCTCATTAACTACTAGATTAAAGGCCACTGGTTTAGAGGTCAGTCATGGCGGCACAAGAGTCTGACTGTGAACGTGACAGGTTGTGGGTTCGACTCCCACTCGAGGAAATGAAATTATATTATTATTTCTTCGGTCTGGTGTCAAGGCGATGCGCGCTTTCGAGTTCCGCCAATCAACACGCAATACCTCCAGGATTTGGAGGAAAATGTCTTAACATTGGGTTCCGTCTGTCTACCCTGTTGTATGCGGAAAACACAGTGAAGCTAAACAAAAAAAATGGTGGAAATTAAAAAAAATATTTTAATGTCAGATAGTCCATTCATCGAGGAAAGCTGTAGAAAAGATATAGTACTAAGCCTATTGTACCTAAGAGCACTAAATATGGGTCATATACATACATACATACATAAACATTAATTATTTCTATTAAGTATGTAATGTTATATGTGAAAACAATATATTATAACTTAAGAATACAACGAATCTTTGTAGCAATAACTCGTAATTTCTTCTCCAAGATGGAACTAAGACACTCAAGTGTACATTGTAAGGCATTATTTCTAATTCCAGTAAAGCAATGAGAGCAAATCGCGAGTCTGTTTGTACTAAGAAAGATAAATACAAGAGTTGTTGGCCCATTCTGCTTTATGTTTTACTTGGGGAGTACTGAAGTGATAATTTGTTTTAAAATAGATGTGTTTGAGGTAATTCTCGATTAAAATTTGGTTTAGGGAAATGTATAAATGTACAGTATTTTAGCTTCACGCTGTACCCCGCGTATAGCAGGGCAGGGAGAAGGAACCTGGGAACCTAGTGTTAAGACACTTCCGTTTCCCATTTTCTTCCGAATTCTTGAAGCGTTCATTACCAGACGTTCGAGAGCGAGGCAATCCTTAATATTTTATTAAAGATTTCATTCTCCCGAGTCGAAATGGGCAGCAGCCCTCAGCAGTCGTGTTTACAATTTTTTTGCCCCTGCGTGCGTGCCCCTTTGTCCGCGCAATTTTAGAAAAAAGGAGTCCAAAGGTTTTGCTTCACGTATCAATATATAGATTATGAGTGATTAACTTGCTTTAAACTAGAAACCTTAAAATATACATAGTGTACATTTTTTGACACAGAACCTAGTCTCAAGACACTCCCTCCTCCCCTTTCCGTCCGAATTCTTATCATTGTGTGGCGGAACTCAACGCTGCGCCTTATTTTGAAGTGAAGAAATGAAAAGAATTCATTTTCCGAGCCGGAATTCGACTTCAACAAAACACAATGTTTCTTTAAAAAAATGTCAAAATACCACAATGTATGTAACAAGCGTAAAAATAAAATCTAGGACGCACGAGTTCAATCTAGGACACATCGTTGCCATCATTAAAAAGTTCCTTATACATACACACAAACGAGTAATATTTTATTTCCATTTAAAGTGATTTTATTTAATGGTAACATTAATTTTCCGGATTCGTTTTCATATTATAGGCAAATTGATCGCAGGTTCGAAGCCTAGCAATTATAAACGTTGAATTGAAAATATACACTATAGTGCATATTTTTGTTAAAAAAAAAACAAGGAAAAAATATTTTAAGCGAATGATATCACGAGATGTTTCTAGAATCGATTCAAGTTTACTTAAGTTTCTGTCAACTTTAAAGTTCTGTATAGCCCCACAGAAACATGAAAATTTTCTATACCTACAATTTCTGTCATGTGGTATGTATATTATTATCCATTATATTATTATTATATATTAGATTTTTACAAACTTTTATTTGACTTGCCGTGTTAGTATGTTTATGAGAAATCTTGCAAGATCAATTTAACCCAGTTTCATAGTATCCAATTGAACTGAAATTTGGATTTTGATTTCAATTCTGAAGACAACGAAATTACATATCATCAATGTTGTTGTTAATCAAAACTGGTCGCCATAACAAAATGGCGGATTATAAATTTATGCGCAAACTATATTAGATAATATAGGTAGCAAACGATAAGGCTCGATTTGTAAAGTCAAAGTCAAAAGTCAAGTCAAATAATTTTATTCAAAATAAGAAGTTACAGAAACTCAGCGGGACTTATTTTTTTTAAATCAATTATACAAAATCACATTTCAACGTTTCTGACAATGATACTTTGAAATAGACTGGAGCGAGCATTTCATTCCCAAGGCGTGTTATCATTTATATAATCATTAATTTGGTAATAACCTTTAACACACAAACGTCTTTTCACAACTTTTTTAAATTGTGACATAGAACATTCTCGGACGTTTTCTGGGATCCTATTGTAAAAGCGTACACATTGTCCCATAAAAGAATTGCGGACCCGATGTAATCGGATTACAGGTGCAATAAGTTTACTCCTATTTCTAGTATTGATATTATGTATATCACCAATTTTGGCAAAATCTTTAATATTTTTCTTAATATACATAACAGTCAAAATATTTATTTCTTTAAATTTTTGCCTTAACGATTCTTTAGGGCCTAAATTATAGATTGCGCGAATAGCTCGCTTCTGCAAGACAAAAATTGATTTAAAAAAAATATAAAAAAATTGATGTAAAATACAATGACAAAACATTTAGACTACTTCTCTACTTTTATTTACAAAAGGTTTTTAAATTAATATTTTACTAACCAAATATAAAAAAAAATTAATAGTTTGTTGCGTGTAATTATGTGATGTTGTTAGAATTGGATAACATTTCAATATGATTATCTAATGAAGCTTCCAAGCAAGTGTGCAAAATATATGTAATGTGTGTACGTTTGTCCACAAAAGTCGTTCGGCGGTGCGTTCCGCTACTCAAAAATCCGGCGGTGCGTGGGGACGTAGTGTCTTAACACTAGGTTCTATCTGCCCACCCTGCTATATACGGAATTTAGCGTAAAGTTAAAAAGAAAGAACAGAAAAAAGATTACAAAAGCCATAATGTCGTGACATTAAACTGTAATTTAAATTTCCCTTTAATAATAGGTTTCATAGAAATGACATCACCACATACCTTTTAGATAAATGTATAGATAGCTTTTGTTGATAGATAATAAAATACAGTAACCAAGCAATTATGTTTAGATTTGTTGAATATAATTTAAGAAAAAAACAATTTGAAAGTAGGTAAATTAAATGGTGTATGAAAAATTTAAAAAAACCAGTAAGGTCCCGTTTGATGGTCCCAGAGACATTGCATATTAAGTTGTGAAAGCCTACCCTACAATTTATTAACTACAAAAACGTGTAAGCATTAGCATATTTAGGTATCATTTCTTGGGGCTGGGCTTTACCTTTGAACAGATATAATCATGTAAACGTAATTATTTTAATTTTTCAGGACAATTTTTCTGTTAATAAAATTTCGGGGGTGGGCACCAGACTATCTTGGGGTGGGCACGGTCCCCTTTCTTCCTACACCCATTGTTACAAATTAAATTATCTTCCAAAGTCAGAGCAGAGATTACCTAGCGCTAAGAAATTATGTAACTCACTCGATGTATAATTTTAAGTTTAACATTGCGTGTTGATTGTTGAGTGGCGGCATTCGATCCCACGTTTTGTGCTGTTACCAGAGTAAAGAAATAACAATAATTCATTCTCTCATATGTGAACCCCATCCACAACTGTCGCATATACAATCAGACGCTCAATCGGAGCACTTCGACGGCCTCTAACATCAAAATTATTAATGTGATACGAAAATAGATTTTTTTACAAATTGACATTGGACGAGGCGAAAGAGGTATGTAGACTGTAGCGTTTGGCGCTCCATTCTCTCTGACTACCACCCCACTCGGGATAAAGTATGAAGCTAAGAAGAAGAAGAACAAAAGTTTGATCGTCGCAGGATTTTAATCTGCGTCATTGCCTATCTATGTCGTTCTTATTACGATTAAGGACTAGCTTCTTATCGTAAATGTATGAATAACATTTTGAAAATTATGAAAATAATATGTAAAATTTTGAAAATTTCAAAAACCTTTCGTATTCTACTCACCGACTAACATAATCCTCAGGATACGGCACGAGGGTGCCTTCAGGTGATGGCTGGGGAGTGTTGCCCACCCAGAAGTACGCGTCTGGACCCGTACCGTCGTAGGCGAAGCCTCGGACGTACACCTGTTGATGTATAATTAAAGATTATTTATTTGTTACATTAGTTAACAATGTTTTATTTTATTTTTTTGATTCACGCTGTATCCCGCATATAAAAGTGTAGGAAGAGGACCCCTAGTATTGAGACACCCTGTTCCTCGTTTTACAATATTTTTAAAGATAATACATTGCTTTATATAACAAGAGTACAATCCTGGGCAATGATAATACTTTAAACACAAGCATTCACTAACTGGTACGTCAGAGACAGGCGACGGTTGACCTTTGAGAAGGTACGTGACCTTCCCAAAAAGCATGAGGACGTTGCTTGGCATGTATGACGTCGTGAATCAGTGGAGCAGTGCCTGATTCAACACGATGGTTGTATGCTCAATCCACATTCGAGGGAATGAATATATTAAAATTATTATTTTTAATAATTATATATGGCGGAACTCAACGCTGACTTTCAATGACATAGTTTATTTTGTAAAACATACCGTGCTCTCATCGACGGCGTACACTGTACCGCGGATACCGTGGGCGTATTGGGTGAGACGACCGATTACTCTGCCATAGTAGGGCTCGGGCCGTCTTGATGCGGTTATACCTGGGAACAATTACATTTTTTTTATTAAATATTGCAAAAACTGCATTAAATGTTATCTTATACTATCTTACTTCTTACTAATATTATTAATATAAAGGAATTTGAAAAGGGATTGATGCTTATGCCACTTTTACGCAAAAAAATATGATCGGATTTATGAATATGAAATTTTACAGTAATATTGCTTATACATTAGAATGGCATATAGGCTACAATTTATGTAGAAATTATTTTGAATAATTTGGTTATAATATAACAATAAGCTTAAGCGGGGGAAGCCGCTGGGGGACCGCTAGTACCTACCTAAACACATATTTTGTTTTTTTTGTAGATTTTTACAAAAAGTACTGAACCAATTGCAATTGTCGTTAAATTTATATAGAATCAACACCACCGAGGTATGTCCTACCCCATGAAAAAATAATTATCAAAATTAAACTATTCAGTAAAAAACTCGAGTTAAACAGCCTTCTTTACAGTTGTGGCACATTGGCGCATTCGAGTGACTGTAAGTGCGACAGGTGGTGGGCTCGATTCCCAGTCCTGGAAATTTATTTGTTAATATTTTCATTTTGTCGCTCTGGTGTCGAGGCAAAGCTCGGCGTTGAGTTCCGATACTCAACACGGAATGCTTCCAGAATTCGGCGGAAAGTAAAGAGCGGAGTCTTAACATTAGGCTCTTTCTGCCTACCCTGCTATATGCAGGTTACTGAATAAAACCTCCTTTGGCGTTTTCGTTGGTTAATAATTAAAAGTCTTTAATTTAAAATACAAAGTAAAATTTACATTAAACTATTTATATCATATCAACTATACTTCGTCACTAACCTTATGACCTATAACGGAATGTCGGGACCGTTTTAATGGAAAAATTAAAAGTTAGTCCTTTTATGAAGGCAGGAGTAAAGGACGCAGCTCTTATAGCCCTCTCGAGTTATATGCTAGTGGAAAGTCTCATTCAGTCATAGTGTTGAAATTAACATAATATTAAGTCAATAAAATCTATATCTATACTAATATTATAAATCAGAATTTTTGTTTGGTAGACAGCGTTCATCTCAAGAACTACTAGTTCGAATTGAAAAAATATTTTTGTGTTAGTTATAATCGAGAAAGACAATAGGTTATATTACATCACCTTCATCGTTTCGATGTAACCTACCATAGCTGCAGCCAGGTAACCCGGGCACATAAAATATGTTGTGTCATATACAAAATCTTGTTTATATTCGTTTAAACACGCGCGCGAAGCCTTAGATTAGTGTGTGGATTCGATCTCCACTCGAAAAAATTAAATATTTATTAAGATTTATACTTTCATTTCTTCGCTCTGGTGCCAACTCTCTACCCTACGCCACGACGGCTACATGTAGAGAGCAGAGTGTCTTAATAATACTAAGTTCCCTCTGCATATATGAATATATATTTTATAAAAGGCTTTTGTTGAAAACAGTACAGGCATAGCATTTTTAAAGATTATATATATAAAATCTACATAGAACTAACTTCATTTAAGATTTTTTTTAAATATTTCTATACTTTAAAATGTTTAAGCAAGAAATATGATGGAGCATACCTAGAACAGGATGCAGGCATACTTTTAATAACAAGGGACTTATCTTCTTAAAGTAAACGTATTAGAATAATCTCTAATATATGTAGGTACAAGTAATTTAAAAATTTTAGATTTAAGAAATAGGAAGTTAGAAAACTATTGTAACAAAATTTATTTCTAAGTAATAATAAACACACATAACCATCGCGTAAGTACGAGTCATTTCTACACATAAGCTTCTACTTATTTTAGTTTTCGCTTATAAAACTTAACTTGAATTTAACGCTGCAAATCTTTAATTAGTCCAGGGACTATTTTTTTTATTAAAGCCAATTTTTTCAAAATTTAAAGCCAAAATGAAAAGCGTCAAAAACTTCTAATCTCTATCACGATGACATTTTCTTGAGAATTAAACAATTAAGGAATAACCCGATAATAATTCTTTTGAGGTACCTACGGAACCCTAAAAAAGAAAAAAACTACTTTACAATAAGCTAAAAGCGGAAAGCAGAATCACTTATAGCAACACTCTCCCTGACCACCCCACAATAAAAATAAATAATCCAAAACAAGAAATATCCTCTCCCAGTCTTATCACCGACATACGAATACATGCATATATACTCGTACATATAAAACACAAAATATAATTTAGCAAAATGATCGTTTAGGCGTTCACATTATGATTACAGCAGCATATTTATCTAATAACCGGCAGGCATCCCCCGTTAAGGGATGTTTAGATTGACGTGTCTCGCCCCCCCGTTTTAGTGAGGGGATCCGTAGGGTTGCCTTTTCAGGAAATAGGAAAAGTTTTATAAAATTTAATTTATTTTTCATCTTCTTTAGTTTTATAGGGACGGGGATAGATCGAAATTATTGATAATATTCAGCTTTTAGCTCCACGCAGGAGCTAAAAGCATTTCATCAGAGAGAACCTAGTGTTAAGACACTCCGTTGCACACGCACCACTCAATTTGCGAGGAATAACCTGTAAAGTATCGCAATTTAACTTCTCCTATACATATAAAGAGTAGGCAGATAGAGTAGAATCGATTTGTTCGATATTCTTTGATAAAATACATTATAGCTAATTGACGACAACATGGATCATTTATATTGTCTTGTACGTGTTGAATTGGCCAAATTAGAGATTGTACAATGTAATCATTGATCTTTTATATGCAAAAAAAACTTCAAAATAAAAGTCTACCACATATCAAGCGCTAGGCATTTTTTTCATTTGACCACCATTTTATACGAAAAAAATAATAATTCCTGTATTCGAACACGCGCCTCTCAACCCTATTCCACCCTCGCCAGTCCCAGCACCCTCGACACGTTCACGTAATACAGTTTCGCCCCCGCATTTCGATACTCATTTGTATCTTAGACGGGTATACTACGGATATTGAAACCTAAAATAGAGGATTAAATATATGAGAATCCTTTTTTTTGGCTTTATGCTGTATCTATTTCCGTAGGTTAGGCTGAGTTAGTGTTAAGACACTCCGTTCCCCACTTTCTACTGAAATTTCGAGACATCGCTTGGTAAATGGCGGAAATCAAAGCCGCGCTTTGTTCATTACCAGAAAGAGGAAATTAAAATATTTTTCTATCTAAATATAGGCCAAACGTACAAAATTTCCTCAAATAAATATATATTTATAAATATATAAAGATATAAATATTTCTACAGTAAAAGGTTAAAAATATTCCACTACGACGACAAGTGCTAACATCTTAACGCCCACTGAGTGTGGGTGGTTCAAATATCACACGACTATCTAAGAGATATTTGAGAGAATGTCACTCGCCTACATCTCTATCAATAAAAGATTAAGTTAATATTACTTTAACTTTCTTCAACTTCACACTGTATCTCGTACATAACAATATAGGCAGTGAGAATCTAGTGTAAAGACACTCCATTTTCGATGTAAATTGTTAATTTACAACCTTATTATCCGTCAATAGCCCTTCATACTAAAAATCCGAAACCCTTAAAATCGCACTATTATGGGATCTTCCTCGCATTCTATTTTGTATGGAATAAAATAAAAAGTCTTTAGGAAGATATAGACGTTGTATACTCAAAACGACTGTTATAAAACTCTATTGGTTTGAGTGTATTTAAAATTTAAATATATTGACTGAAATAGAAATACTATTAAGTATTTCACACTAACATAATACAAAGAAATTTATATATATATTTTTAAATAAATAAGGTGGCCTTATTGCTAATAGCAATTTCCAATAGACAAACTTTGAAGAGAGGAATTTAGTCTCAGGATTTCATTAGATTCCTCGGGCTAGTGCAGATTTAGAACATTTACAAGTTAAAAATAAGTTGATTAATTAAATACTTTAGACAAAAATTTTGATTTGATTTTAATTCATTATTTTATTTTTATATAGGAATGTAACTATGGTATTTCACAAAAAAAACTGCTTTTAAGTTTGTTATCTAACCTCTAAGCTTAAGAAGCCACCCTTAAATTGTCATAAAGTCTATACTTATATTATAAAGCTGTAGAATTTGCTTTGCTTTGCTTTAATTAAACGCTCATATCTCTAATATATATTAATTTTGATTAAAAAAAATCTTTTAGCCTTGTACGGTATACAATCCATTTAAAGTAGATATAGCCTATATAACATGATGTTAATCGTTTCGTTGTAACCTACTGTACCTGCGGATGGAGATTTACCGAGCAGTTACCGTACGTTAGGTATCATAAATTTAATCTAGAAAGATTTCATTCGTCTATTATACTATATGCGGCAGGTGACAATCTCGTGAAGGCCAAAAAAAAATAATTATTTGGACTTTGGACAAAGCCCATGAGATTGCCGCCATGTGCCGATAGTGGTTTCAGTTAGTGGTTTATTAGCGAAAAGCCTCGATTAACATCTTAAGAAGTTATCGCTTAGCTGTTGGACAAACAAGGCAGTTTTACTTTAGAGGGCGCGTATTGTGAGGAGGTTCCTCTTTCTGGATCCACCGATGGCTTGGACCCTTATCCCAATCTCGGGAGAGTGTTTTTTTTATATTTTTAGATATATTTTTATAATAATTTATATTTAAAAATGTAGAATTTATTTCTCCTATGTAATATAAATATATATTGTACTTATAGATTACAATTTATGTAAAGATTTTATTTAATTTGACTATTATATAACAATTCGTTTAAGCGGGAGAAGCCGCGATTATGTTAATTAGTTATATTTATTTGACCACGCAGGTCAAGCCGCATGTAAAAGCTAGTATAATATACAATCCCTCAAAACATTTCCTTCACAATTAGTATGCATCTGGCGTAGAGCGTACGACAAAATTTATTTCTCAACACCGTAGTCACGTCTCACGCCCCCTCTATCAAAACGCCAAATGGAATTTGATGAAAATTTAACAAATAATTTTCTGTTTCTTAAAGTGAATTATTTATAAAGTTTATATAAATAAAAATATTATTAAAAATTAAACTAAAAAACCAAGTTTTCTACACCGAGTGCTCCAAGTGCTATAAAATGCGCTCGGTGCTACATATTATATGAGCCTAGACTCGAGTGGTAGCTATGAAGAGAACCTATGAAGAGAAAATTTTCAGATCCCAGCTATAGAGCTTGGATCTGAAAATATCATAATATTATTGTATAGTCACCTATAAACTACGTAATACATCTATTACAATGAAACTAGGTAGTTACATAGTTTCATGATCATACAAGTATTACAATTTTGTGCTGTGTGATCCCGGCCTAGAATAGAATCATCCTGGTACTACTAAGAGGCGACTAAAGTACGTGTGGTAGAGTCACGTCGCCACCAATAGCAACACACATGGGCAGACTCGACCGGATCATTACCACCCCCGGCATTTAAAACCTTAAGCTTTATGCCACTGCGTTTCGCATCAGGTAATGCCGGGCTCCGGGGCCTTACCCACCTTGAAGGCCGGCTCTGGTCTTGCACGGAGTCGTGGGCGCCGGTAATCACTTACCATCAGGTGACCCGAACGCTCGTTTGCCTTGTCCTTTTCCATAAAAAAAAACAACACATACTTGTCGAGTTACAAATAAAAAGTGTTATTAAAACATAAGCATATATACACATGTGCGCAAACTGAAACTATATATTTTAATTGTGTCGGTGACAATCTGGGTACTTTTTTAAATATTTTTTAGTTTATTAGCTTTCGTTCAGTGCATTTAGTAGTTATATTAGGAATATATTTACTATTTCCCTGAAAATACCCACCCAAATTAACTCTACAAATAAGAGGAGTCTTAAAAAATTACTAATTTTGTAAAATCCCGAAAACTCTGAAATCAGTATCGAAGTAATCTAAGTACTCGGACTAGCTCTGACCGCAGGTACAGCAGATTACATCGAAAGGCTTAATGCCTATCGCAGTTATATAAATGAATATCTTTCTTTGTTCTATGTCTATCCAACACAAAAAGATTTTAACAACACGAACGAACTAGTAGTTCCTGAGATTAGCGCGATCAATCAAACAAATTCTTCTGGTATATAATATTAGTATAAATTGCTATCGTTAGAGCGTAATTCACTTGAACACGTAAAGCTTCCCAAGAAAGCTTACTACCTCTTACTCGTACATTTAAATCTGATTTTCTTAGAACTCTAGTAATTCTTAGAAAGTATGTTAGTAATTTAGTTTAATCAAACAGAAGTGTGTTACGCTAGTAGTACGAGTAGGTATAACTAGTTTATTATAGAGTTGTTTTGAGGTAGTCAGTTAATTTTATTAACACCTACATATACTATTTTTAAAGCTTTACGTATATAGCAAAGTAGGCAGAGTTAACCAGTGTTAAGACATTCCGTTCCGTGAGTCAATTATCGACACATTGTGTGTCAAGAGGCGGAACTCAACGTCGCGCTTCATCTTGTTACCAGAGCGAGGAAATGGAAATAATGCATTCCACCGAGTAGGAATTGAGCTTACTACAGTCGTGTTTACACTCAAAAACTGTCCCACTGCGGCATAAACTTTATATTTTATATATACACTTTTATAACTGGACGTTGAATATTATGCAAAGAAAAAAAAAACTAGTTGATGCAATCCGAATAAGTTGTACAAACATTCGTAATGATTGCGAAAGTTGTTATTAGAGAATCGTGAGACTTGCTGCGGAGTTGTTTTACATTATATAACTAGCGGGTTGCATTGGGCTTATTTAGCTTTAACTTAAGTTAATATAACTTTTAAATTTATTTCATATATTTATCAAAAGACAATGTTAATCTTTTTATAGAATAAAACAGATTAAAGCAAATTAAACAAATAAGTTTTATTCACATTCTTCTTTAAATCAAATCAATAGAAAATATATTTTTGAAACTGCCTTCGTGAGTACCTACCTACATGCGTATTACGTTATTTTACGCTATTTGCTTAGTGAACTGATATCTGTCCTTGACACATTGGAATATTCCACGATTATCTCGATACAGATATGTTCGGTTATTTTTTAGCTGCACACTGTATTCCGCATATAGCAGGGTAGGCAGGGGGAACTTAGTGTTAAGACACTCCGTTTCCTGCTTTCCACCCAATTTCGAGACTCTCTATTCTTCTTCTATTTCATTTGCGGGCCAGTCAGCAGCGGCAGATCGTCTGTCCTCTGGACTCTAGTTACAAGACAAATTAACGTTGAGTTTCAGGCATTCAACAAGCATTGCCTCGAAAATTGCGTAGAAAAAGGAAAGTAGAGTTTTAACACTAGAGTTCTCACTGCCTATCTTACCTGTAGGTTACGGTTTACTGCAAAAAATATTGCTAGTTACTACTACGTACACGTAGTAGGTTAGTACTAACGTGACAAAAAAAAACACTCATACACATTTTAATTTGAGTAAAACCTACTTTTTGAATAATATGGCGGCACATGCGCATGTTACATTTTTTATTTCTTTATTGATCGAGCTTAAAGTTATTGGGGCCATAAGATGAGTATAAAGTATAAACGTTTAATGATTGTGGTACTGTATGTATAGGGAATTTGAAGAAGACTTATGCAGAAGTAAATTAAACTCTATATTAAAGTGTTTCGCTATTTACAAATAAGTAACAGTTTTTTCTTAGAAAATATCAATTTATGATGGAATGGGAAATGCCTACTATTAAAATATTTATTATAATGATACTAAAAAAGTGATATTGAGTTCCGCCACTCATTACGTAATGTCTCGGATATTGGATGATAACTATCATCACAATAAAAAAAAAACAATTAACAGATTATTTATAGGTACACATATTCAATTCAACCCTCAAGAAAAGTTAAACAGGGCTATATTTTCGCAAATATCCCGTTTCCTTGTTGCTATAATTATTTATAAGCCCGCCTATTGAATTTTGACATAATAACGTATAACCCACCCCTAATCCTTTTACGTTTTGAGACGAGTGTGCCCTACGCGAGATCGATGGGGATGGTTGTGAGGTAACACAGACTTAAATGGAAAATACGTTACATTTTAATAAGGAAAATGTATGCGATTTAATAGGTATTTGGTAAGATATTTTATTTGAGGAATTTATCAATATTTTCTGTCTTAAATTGAATATATAACGAAGGGTGACGTTGAGTTTCGCCACTATATATATAGTAACATTGGACACTACGTTTCCGATGCCTACACTGCTGTGCAGTCCTACAAAACTCCAAATCCTATTCTATAATGAATTCTAGACGTTGCGGAACCCAACGCCTGATAATTTTTAACATATTTTTTTTCATTAGTCCATACAAAATACTACCTAGTTTATCCCTATCCTCTGGCATTACTTCCCCATGCACATTGTGTGGACCCTTCTATCCACTTCAATGGCTCCGTCATGGCAACCCTCTGTTGCACTTATATCTAGTGCTGGCTCTACATGAAAATTATTTTTTGTTTATAAGGAATACGTTACAATAGATATCATTTATGACGTGTCATTTCTGAGAGGAGTCTTTTACCACACTAGATTGTCATAATACAGATGAAAATGAAATATTTATTTTTTTCAGGCGTGACGGCACGAGCGTGCGACTACAAACGAGACAGTTGTGGGTTCGATTCCTTCAGTGGAGTGAAATGTTAATATTTTCATTTCCTCGTTTTGCTAATAAGGCCGAGTGGCAACGCCTTTGCCAACATTTTTTTGCTTCACGCTGTATCCCGCGTACAGCAGGGTAGGCAAAGGGAACCTCAGACACTAGTGTCAGGCTGTGAACAAGTGAATGAATGTTAGTATTTAGTGTTACCAGTGTTAAGACATTCCGTCTCAAACTTTTCATCTCATTGTGTGTTGATTAACTCATTCCCTTTCATCAATTCATTCCCTCAAGTGAAAATTGAACTCATAACCACCGCGTTTACACACGCTGTGCCTCTGCGCCACAACATCCTTTACGTAAATAAATAAGCAAATTAAAATAAAAAATTAAAATAATAATAAAAAGGAACATGTATTCGTGTCTTTTTGGTCGTTATAAAAAAATATAATTCAGTTCAACGAACCGATAAAAAATAGATTTAGGATCACACATTTATAAGTAATATTTTAAATATTGAAATATTCCAGTATTACGTTTTTTAACTTGTCCATTTTCCTTGAACGAACGCGTAGGCACGTGAGCCTACAGAAAAAATAAATACAGAAAAAAATAATAAAAAATATCTAGTATTCTAATATTTACACACTGACGTGAGTCGGTGTTTTATTTTCATCCCTTTCCAGTTCTATATTCTTGAGTTGCCATGTCCTTTAGAATATTATATATCTTGTAAAAATTAAATATATTAGGCCCTCGTGGCGCAGTAGCACAACGTGTGACTGTAAACGCGACGGTCACGGGTCCGAAAATTGCTAAGCCCATAGGTATTAACAGTCAGTATTGAAACCATGTTCGGAAACTAACCCGTTTAAATTATAAAAATGTATTAAATCAATATTGTCGTAAATCAATCGACGAAATTGGGGTAAAAATATATATTATGAATATTACTGTAAGATAACACTGCTTTTTATTTCGGAGTGGCGGAACCTAACGCCACGCTTACTCTGCCAAAATACACAGAATTATTTCAAAATTAAGGATATATAATCCATAAAACAGTTAGCACGCCAATATCTATTCCACTTTAGTCCACTCTAAGAAGATTGGCGTAAATCCCTTCGCATTATGTTAACGATCGGAATAAGAACCCCCACCTACTCAGCAAGATGTATTGCTTGGGGTGCATAGGGAATTCTATTAGGCAACTTTAATAGACCCCTGGTTTAGAATTAACATTTATAAAGTGTTTAGATTTAGTCAAGGATTTTTTTTCTTAAATAATATTTTTATAAAGAACAGAAAAATATTTTTATAAAGAAGAAAAGTTGAGAACTTAAGACACTTATAAGTTCCCACTTTCCGTCCATAACGTCTGGAGACAATGCGTATTGAGTGGCGGAACTCACTGCCGCGCTTTGCATCATTACACGGGCAAGTAAATGAAAGAAAATGGAGGCGTACAGAAAATACAAAAAAGGAGAGTTCTGCATGTGGCCTTTATAGATCTGCAAAAAGCCTTTGACTGTGTGCCTCTTCAGTGTATCTGGTGAGCATTGCGATCCAATTGGATTCCTGAGGCCTATATTAAGATTATCAGAGACATGTATCACAATTCCGCTTCCATGATTAGGACTACTATACCAGGGGAAATAGTTCTCTGGATCACCCTCATATTCATACATATATGATAGATACGGCAGAAAGCGTACAGCGAGGGGACGTCTCTTTCCTCCACCTCAATGCGACTTTTTTTTCTATTTATTTATTTATTTATATATATATAAAATATATATATATATATATATATATATATATATATATATATATATATATATATATATTTTATGATATTTATTATTTACTTGTACATTTCTTACCGCCGTGTAGTACCTGCCATTCTGGTATTTTAAATAGTTCAATTATGGCTCACAAAAATACATGAACAGAGTACAGAAGTTATTGTTCTGGACTTTGAGGAATGCAGTATTTACATTTTCCCACTTAGTCAAAACGAAAAGGGAACAGGAATATCTTGACACTAAGTGCTCTCTGCAAATCCTGCTATGCAAGAGAAAGCAAAAAGCTCATCAATATAATACAATTTTACTTTAAATATCTATAGCTTAGTAACAAGTATTGATGTAAACGAGCCCTATGGGAGGGCTCTGCTGAGATTACAGTATTAGAACCCCTGCGGATTCGCTAAAAATCAATTACTTTATTGCTAAAATGGTGTTCCTGTTCTGTTCATTTCCACTTGTTTATTAGTTGGCTTTTACTTGATTAAGAAAAATATGTACATACCTATATTATATTTCTATGCATGTATGTTTTTGTTGGAATATTTTTTTGTTTGCTTCAGGCTGTATCTTGCAATTAGAAGGGTAGCCCAAGCTCTACTATGAAAAAATATTAAATATACTGCATGAAGTGTTTCTTATTGTATCGCAAACAAACAATGAGTTATATGTTGTAATAATGTAGAATGGAAATTAAAATTCCCACCGAGTTGCGGTTATCTAAGACGTGCATTTCAAATGAATACAAGTTGAGTGTGTTAACAATTAAGTAAGCAACCGTTTAGAGAATAACTTACTTAAAACAGCTTTTATTTAAAAAAAATTCAACCTAATTTGTTTTCCCACGGAGAAAAGTTCTTAAACGATCAGAATAACCTTACAAATTGTATATAAGATATATTTAGAGAGAATTTAGTGTTAATTTTCAAGACATTGTGTGTAGAGTGGCGGAACTCAATGCCGTGACTTGTCTTGCTACCACAGCAAGGAAATAGAAATAAATCATTTCCCTAAATTGACATCGAACCCACAAAGATCACGTACAATCGAACACTGTACCACGATGGCCTCAATAATAGTAAACAACAATTCATTTACATAGCAACTATAAATCACAGGACGTTAAGTAACTTACATTGATGTTTTGTAGATACACACATACATTATGCATACAAATGTATATCTGTATCAAGGTTTTATATAATAGCCAATTAAAAGCACACCTGGGTCGGTGATGGATTATTCTGTTGAAGCCTAAGTGGCACAGTTAGCATGAGTACGCTATGGTTGTGGGTGCTATTCTCATTAAAAGGAATGTTTAAATATATGTTCAGAAAAGTCTTTGATCGAATAAAAATATATAGTTTTAAATAAAACTCAGGATCACGTTTCCCAACACAAATAACTTCAAGTGTTATAAAATGTGCTGAAATAAATTATATAAGCCTAAACTCGAGTTGTTTACTTGTAACCTCTGAAGAGTTCCCTATTCAGGTCCTGGCTCCACTATCAGACCAGATCGATGATGCCATATATTATTATATTGTATTGTCATCTAAGCTTATTATAACTGCCAGTATAACGACGACGACACAATTATTGCAATTGGATCATATACAGTTGCTTAGATTTTAAAACATAGTTGAATAGTTGAAAGTCGGCCAACAAGCGTATTAAAAACGGTATAATTTCAGTCGCTACATGTCCTACCTCTATAATATGAGACATGCATTTTATTTTTGACGTGATAACGTCTTCCCTCTTTATTAAATCTATGAACGCCGATTGCTCGAACCAAAAAGCTTGATTCAATGTCACGTTCTGCTTGAGCCGAGTGTGCAAGCGAGAGCGCGAAACAAGCGATAGAGAGGCCAAAACGTTCAACTTGTGAAGCATCTATCCCTTCATTGATACTTGTAATTAATCTGTATAAGTTAAGTAAGAAAAAAATTAATGACGAATACAAATAAATGTTAACTTATTAAAAATTTGTTGTCATTTTCAATTTACTCCTTCTTTATATTATACAAAATTCTTTGCATGATAATTAAGTGAATCTATTCATAAATGAAAAAAACCAAATCTAATTCTAAAAGCTTCACGCTGTATCCCTAGCGGGGTAGTCAGAGAGAACAGAGCGCCAAACGTTACGCTACAAAAGTAAACAATTTTTTAATAATGTTTTCTTATGACATTATCACGTAATTTTTTTGTGCACAAACTTCTTTACAGAGAACTAGTTTGTTTTTATTAAATTTGCAGTTCATCTTGTTCATACTCATATTATCTAACTCATGAACACGCTGCAGGCAAAACATAGAGGCCCTTTAAACTTACTCTTGGGTCTCAAATCCCCAGTATTTTATTTATTTAAAGACATTGCGTATTAAATAGCCAAATTCAACACTGCACTTTGTGTTGTGTGGGTTCGAATCCACACCCAAGGCGTTTACAGTCAGACGCTGTGTCACTGAGCCACGTCGGCCTGTAGGTAATTGATATTTAATTCTTAATTTATAATCTAAAATCTTGTATTGCATTGCGTTAAGTGATGATAACCCTCACCTAGATACACTTGTACCTGTCTAATTGAATACGTCTTATATTACGACCATGAAATGAAACAAGCTTCTATCTCGTACAAAAACACATACATGTGTGTATTAAAGATTTGAGTACAGTATGGTCGTTAAGTCGTGGCCACTCAGAAGTTAGCGGTAGATGACTGTGCTGATTTGATTTTAGGTTTTTTCTTACTTTTGATTATTTTAATCCCAAGTAAGAGTGAACAATGTGCAAAAGTCTAGAAGACCTAAATTCAGGGCGGCATCGGCCTCTCGAATGCGTTTTTTCACTTCTTTCGACGTTCAAGTTTATAATTGTTTTTTAATATTTAAATTGGTTGAAGTTTGTAAAGGCTGAGGCAGAGGGAACCTAGTGCATTTCGTTCTCCACGCATCTCCCAATTTCCTACACATTGTGTATTGAGTGAAGGAGTTCAACGTCACGCTCTGTCTTGTCATTAGAGCGAGACAATGACAATAATTCATTGCCCCGAACGGCAATTGAACTCACAATATATTATGATGAAATACAATTGTAGTATACAGCGCTATATCGTTTAAAATCGCAGATTCAAATCCAGTGACATAATCGAATAAAATTTCACTATTTTAACGTATTCAAATTAAATCACCTATTATAACACTGTCATAGCACAAATTTAAAAAGCAACGAATTCGAAATCCTATAGAGAATCGATTATACAAATTTTATGAAGCCATTCAATTCAATGTATTTAAAATTCATAAGGCTTTTTCACTTTCGCATAATAAAAATGTCCAGATAACAGAATACGACTGGCTATTTGACTGGTTGTAAGACTGTATACGTTGGTTATAGGCTGAAATTTCAGCATGGATTAATTGTATAGAATCTTAAAAGTATTTTTTTTATAAAGAAAAGACAAGGCAGACGAGCGTTCGGATCACCTGATGGTAAATGATTACCGCTGCCTACGATCCCGTGTAACGTGAGAGGAGCTACGGGTGCAGTACCGGTCTATACGGCAGTGAAGAAATTTACTGTCACCGATAAAACATTTTCCGCAAAACCCCCCCAAGGAATAAATCATAAATTAAGCTAGCTAGTCACAAAATGTAACTGTAATATCGACTGCTTGTGGGTTCGATCCCACTCGAAGTGATGAACTATTTATTTACATTTATATTTTCATTTCTTCCCCCTGGTTTCGAAGTACAGCGCGGCGTTGAGTTCCGTCACTCAAGACGCAATGCCTCCAGAACTCGGCGGAAAGTAGGTTCCCTCTGCCTACCCTGCTGTGTGCGGGAAACAGCGTGAAACAGCGGAAAGTGGGGAACAGAAGTGTCCTAATGGGAATTAAATGTACATTATATCATACACAACTTTTATTAATAATTTTCATTTGACAATGCGGGCTAAGCTGTGGGTAAAATCTAGCCAGAAAGTAAAATGAAATGAAATCCTGTTTTACCATTGTCTTACGTCATATAGAACTTACTTAATCCTTTAAAGATCTTTTGTTTTTTTCTTTTGTTTTCACGAGACAAGGATGGAAACACTTGTCTAGTACATTCTGTCTAGGACTTAGTTGGTACAATGGACAAAAAGAAAAATTGAAAAATGTATTTCTATTGAATTAGTTTTAACGATTTTTCAATTGATTAATTTTGTGTTACTTGAAATTACTTTCTTAGCTTCATGTTCAATTCCGCACATAGCAGGGTAGGCAAAGGGGACCTGGAAACCTAGTATTAAGACACTTCATTACCATTATAACTCCCTTTCCGCCCTTAGGTTAGCAAGAATAATGAAAATATTAAATATTTGATTTCCTCGGGTGGGAATCGAACTCACAACCTGTTGTGATTGCAATCGCACGCTTGTCCCTTCCACTTGAAGTTAATGATATACAAAAAAGTACTATTTTAGAGTAGCTTTACGCTTTTTTTCCGCATATAGCAGGGTAAACAAAGGGAACCTAGTTTTAAGACACTCCGTTTCCCACGCACCACCCAATTTTCGAGACAGCGTCTTGAGAGGAGTAACTTAACGCTGCGCTTTGTGTGCCTTGCATATGTCGCTGCGTATGTCAATTATTTTGTTTACGTCTTTCTAGAGTCTAGACGCAGAAATATAGAAAGATTTAAAAATATAAATAGAAATATTAAAGTGAAATATTTAATATAGATAATTAAATTTAGTAAATCATCATGGTTCATATTGCTGAGTTGCATAATAAAGGATGAAATTGAAAATTAATACGCCTGTCCGTTGAAAAAGCAGCAACAAATAGAACATTTTAAACTGAAATATTTTGTAATTTACCATTATATTACGTCAAGATATAAAATATTTTCGTTTTCCCGCTCTGGTAACAAGGCAAAACGCGGTGTTGTATTCCGCCACTCAACACGGAATGCCTCGATGGTTCAGCGAAAAGTATACTTTTTCTCTACTATATGCGGAATATAAGAAAAATTAAACTAATCAAAGTTAATCTACGTAACATTGAAATTGTTTAACTTGAGAAAAGTTTAGGTTATTAATTGAATTTTATGTATATTAATATGATAATGAAAGGAAAGGTTATTTATGAATAAAATCATTTATTAATTATAAAATATATTTTATGCTTAGTGACAATTCTTGAAGTCTAGTGTCATTAAGGCTGTATTGTGAGGCCTCTGCAGCGCAGTGAAAAAAGCGTGCGAAAGTTAATAAAATATTATCCATTTATTAATATTTTTATTTCCTCGCTCTGGTGACAAGGCAAAGCGCGGCGTTCAGTCCCGCCACTTAACACGCAATGCCTCATGCCGGCCGGAAAGTGAGGAGGTTTTATTGAAATTGATAGGCTAACAATATAACCATAGAACTTCGTTGACAACCATTTTTACGTGTAAACGAATTCTGATCTATAGTGAGTTCATACACCGACTGGCCCTTGACCGATTTAATGTGACATTTTTCTTCTTAGCAGGCAAAGAGTAGACGTCAAGTTTGAATACTTTGTTCTCTTCTGTTAATTTTACGTCGTTTTGTAGCAAGAGAACAACGGAGTAAATGTCAATTAAGCAACCTTTAACTTTACCATTTCATATACTCGTATCTACACCTAACTGTCCAGTTAAGAGACGTCAAAATACATACGTCAAACTATTTTATTTTACTTTCAAATACACAAAATATAATAAAACACAATAAAAACAATTGAATAATTACATTGTAAATATAAAAATTGACTCACCAGCATTCAGAACAAGGAGTGCACAGAGCAGCGCGACGCGCGAGGGCGTCTCCCGCGGCGTCATTGGCCGAGATCGGGGCGGCGGGACGGGATGAAACTGCCCCGTTCAGGACTTCAGGCTATACCTTCACAGTTGAATATTCTTTTCTTGTATAATTTTTTTTTCAATAAATTTTGTATAATTTTCAAAACATATTAATGACTTTTTACTTTTTTTTTTCAATTTATTAGATATAAAACCTTGTGATTTGGCTGTTTTGTGACAGTTGTGTTTGACAATTGACAGCGGTTACGGCGGGAATGTAGTTTTTTTTAAAATTCTCGTTATTTTCCCGTTTTTTGTATTTATTGCACTGTTTTTCTTTATATATTATTTTTTTTTTTTATGTTGTGTAACGCGTACGCGCTACTCGACTGTTGATCGCGCACTAACACTTGTCACTTTCACTTTTGCTAAATACAAACACCGTCGCCTTTCACTATCACTGCTTACGAATATTGTTGCACATACATTTTGCTTTTTGTATAATTATTGTTTGCTTGGCTGTAAAATCATTATGAATAAAATATTAACATAATATTCTATTGTCTGAATTAAAATGACCCAACTTAAAAATTGCAATAAAGAAAAATTAATCTTAAAATATTAATTTATTAATATTAAATATTAATTTATTATCAATATCTTTAGCAAGATTGGAGAGGGCACGTGTACTATTAGTCGTGTCACTTTTATTTAAAGGAGGAGATATAAATAAAATATTACGTATTATTACAGTCATATTCTTCATGTTGCTATACAAGTATGCTTGTAGTTGCATTTACGTAATTGAATACATATAATATGCAGATATCTATAATAGATATAGACATATATTTGTGTTAAGGGTCCCATTGCGCAAGACGTTACTAAATGTAAAAGAAATAAGTACTTTTAGTTGTTTATACTATACAGGGTGGAAGAGGCAGCGCTCCTTTTACGGAAACAGCATATAGGGTAAAATATTTCAAACCTATACCTAAAGACATTAATCAAGATGCCTCAACAGTTTGGACGTAGGATTTTTTTTTCATTTCACGATTTTTATCCATACCTGTATTTGGTGTGACGCGATTACGTATAGATCTCAATAACATAAACACTTACTACTACAAAAATACTACTAAAGGTTAAACAAATTCGAACTTTATCGCCAATACCTACGACTCGATTTCGGAATGAGGCGTGTCCGGCGGTGTTCCTTTGATAGATTTATGTGTGCGTGCGCCGTCCTTACAAATGATGTTTTATTTTAAAACGACAATTTTATTATTTATTTTGTTTGAAAAAATAACTTTTTAATTTTTGGCAATTTATTTTATTCTGATTTATATTAGGCTTTAATAGAGTATTTAAAACTGTGGTTTCATTTAAAGTGCTGCTTACAATTCCACTGTGTATATCACGCATCCATCCGTCGCAGGGTTAGCAAACGAAACACAATATTAAAAACTCCATTTGCCTATTTGTTGACGGAATTCCACGCCGTGTTTTGTTAATAGAGCGAGGAAAATTAAAAAAATTCATTCGGTTGAGTGAGACGGAATCGAACTTACTGTCGTGTTTACAGCCATACGGCATGAAAGGCCATAATGGCCTCCAACTAGAACTACAGAAATAATCTTGAAACCAAACCAAACCAATACCAAAGAATAGAAGTCAATAAAGAATCTCTCTCAAAATTTCTTATTCTTTAAATTATGCGCATAATTTCCCCACACTCAACTAAACTGGGTCGATCTCATATTATATTTGTAGCTAGTCGTATTTCTGTTTCTCGAACTTTTGATCTTTTTATCTACATATACGAAATAATAAGATTTTAGATTTTTATGACTATTACACGTTTTAAATGAAACTCTTTAACCGTATTAATCGCGTATATTCAGTATAGTCAATACTTTGTAATAGTCCGTCGTCACGTGTAAGCTGAGGTGGCATCCATCTCTCAGTTGCGTACTTATTATATCAAATTTTTAATCGTAGGGGCAACTGAATGAGATGGCTGTATCTTGCTCTCTGGTGTGAAACTTCAGATGTTATGAGTGGGTCACGGGTTGTAAAAAGCCTTCAACCGTCTTCTCTATTGAAATTAGGATATTTATTTTATTTTAATATCCTTCCGGATCATTCTATGAATATTTCCGTTCTCCCTAGCAAGGGTTTCTGGGTTTATCAAACCTGACGTAATAATTCTAAAATTCTTATATCCTGTTTGCTCACACACAGCTAGCTTAGATACATGTCCACTCTTGAAATCGGAAATATGCTCCTTCACCCTAACCCCGATGCTTCTCTTTGTTTGACCAATATATGATAAGCCATAGTCACAATCTAGTTTATATCATACACTTGTACACTGTTAAAGAATATTACTTTTCACTGGTCTCATTTGGTCTGAATTGGTTCACTTTCTTGTTAGGCTTGAAAATAGTTTTTATAGAAGCTCTTCTTAAGATGTTGCCAATCCTTTTTGTAAGACTTCCTTGACATATGGTAGAAATGGGGGACTTGCTGGTCAACTGACAGTTTGTTCTGATGAAGGATATTCTTCAGCTGTCGAAGCTGGTTCCCTACCGAAGGTGTTCAGCGTGCGTAACCTACTGTGCGTTTAAAATTTTTAAAACTCAAACATCAAGGCAAACTAAGTAAGCATCAAAAAATTATAATGTTCGAAACGTTGTAAATATATGTTGTCGTTGTGAAAACAATCACATATAGCAGTGTTTTTTTTGGACATTGTCTCTTTGGAAAATTTAGCAGTATGTTGGATTGTACAGTAGACGACACCCTCGGTACATAGTGATACAGGTCACGTGACCTGTATTACAACTTACATCCTCTACGTTAGGACTATTTATAAATTCCTTCCTGCGCTTAAAACAATATATTTAAAATTAAATTAAAAAAATTAGCTTCACGCTATATCCCGCACACAGCAGGGTAGGCAGAGGGAACCTAGTGTTAAAACACTCCGTTCCCCACTTTCTGCCGAATTCTGGAGGCATTGCGTGTTGAGTGGCAGAACTCAACGC
>DWQW01002476.1:0-26725 GCA_018249695.1 Heliconius erato demophoon | reverse complement strand
ATGGTTTCCTCCTACCTAATAAGTTTTCAACGGCAGTCATAAAGGCGCTGCATGCGCCTCTTGCAGCAGTGTGTTTCGGTTTGTTTCCTGCACGTTTTGCCTGTTCCTCTGCTGTCTTACGTTGGTACAGTTCTGAGCCGCTTTCGATGGTCACAAGGGTAGATGGGGGGTTTACTTTCTGGGTGCTCAAGTGATTGAGTTTCACCTCTGAATTTATAGACTCTAATATGTGTGAGTGAGAGGATGGTGTAAAATAACGCTACTGGTATTAATAAAATATTAAATTAATATTTTTTTATATAAATAATACTTATTGCATATTTTCCTTCCCTCTAGAGAGGTTGTGAGTGCTGCAAATATGAATATTAATTAATGAACTTTGCACTGTTAATGACTTAAGAAATATAACTTAAGTGAAAACTGGAAAGTTCTACTGCAAGCTAACGGCTTTACATGTAGATTTTAACATTTATGTATTTTAATGCAAGTGATAAACTTCTTAAATGTCTTCTAATAAAATTATTTATTTACAGTTTGTTGGGGATGTCTAGCCATAGTTGACACAAACTCACATCTGATATTAGATAAATATTAGGTAAAATGCTTAAATGGTACATTGTAAGTTCTTACAGAAAATGTGTATTGAGAAGAGAAAAAAAATATTTCCTGAAATCTCTACGGGAACGGGAACATACGATATTTTAAATTTGATAGTTTACGAAAATTTGGTTGTGAAAACGCAAAAACCGTGTGAAACGATATTCCGTCCCAATTAAGAAAATATCTTTCCCTACTCTCTGCCCAATTCCGGAGACATTGAATATTTATGATTTATTTTAGTTTATGGATTCCACGCTTTGCCTTGTAGCAAGAGCGAGGTAATTAAAATATTAAATATTTCATATTCTCGAGTGGGAATCGAACTGATAACCTGTCGTGCTTACAGTCGCACGCTCGTGCCCCTGCGCCACAACTCCTCCTTAAACTTGATTATAATTATACAAATTTAATGTAGTAGATCAGGATCAGGATGAGTAGTATACAGAATTTTACTTCAAAATACCTAGAATACTTATACTTATCTATAATTATATATTTCTATTTGTATTGTCTTAATTATGGGCATTATATTTTACCTTAACTGAAACGCTTCAACATAGTCTTAATTGATTTATTTTCAATACAATTAGGTACCTACTAGTCACATAATAAAAATTGTGATTGACATGTGCTGTTCACGGTTCTGAATTCCTAAAGCGAAATACCATCATCCCGGAACATTTAGCGGATTTGATTGACACTAAGAGACGTTAGGAACGAAAACGACTCAATAGCGTTCAATTAACGCGATTACGCCGCCCGCCCCCGCACCCCGCCCTTACCCCCGCCGCCGCCTGCCGTCGCCCGCCCCACGCCCGCCGCCCTCGCTGTGATTGATGCCGCTTAAAAGTTCACTGAGAACATTTAATTACCTGGATTTTGTAAAGCTATTCAAAAGATTATAATCGACTTTGTAGTACCGATTGTATCGAACAATAGATGTCCTATAATAGGTTCGATTTTTTTGCACTCTTCTTTCGTTACTTTCGATTTTCTTACCACAGAAGTGCAGCTTATATTCTACTATTATAAACTGTAAGAAAGTTACTTATGCTTAAATAATTTAGATAGGCGAGTAATATATTGATTAATTGTTTTTTATAATTAAAATAAATATTAATTAATGTAAATATTAAATTTGAATGGTACAACTAATATACCTAAAAGTACCTCGAGACCTCGAGACGCTGCCAGTGTATCATATAATCGTCATAATATATTTTACACATAATTAAAACAGATTTAAATTTATTCTTATAGCACAGGTAGCACAGCAGACCTAGTATAAACACACACCGTTCTCTACTTTATGCACAATTTTCCAATCATTGCGTGTAGAGTAGCGGAACTCAACGCTCAACCAGAACGGAGAGAATAAAAATAATAAAATCAAAGGATAACAATTAAACAAAGATCCTCGTTTTATTTGTAACAATTGAAGGCAATTTGTGACATTCGACGTGGCATCGTATTTTTAACCTCGCGCCGGAGCGGGGTTAACTCACTAATCCCGGATTGAGTTGATCCGCTTAAGATTAGCACCTCCGCGCTGAATGCGCGTACACTGTGGGAATACAGACTACTTTACAAATAGACAGAGATGTATTGCGCTCCTTTGATTTAGTATTATGCTGTTTTTTATGTAAAAATAAATATCAATCTTCTTTGAGTCGAGAGCAAGTAATACGTGCTGTTAACGAAGACACAAGTAGTTTTGTTTATATTGAGTCGTTTTGTGTTAAGGTCGTTCATATACGGTGGGTTGTAGTTGAGTTCGCGTTCCGGTTAAATGAATTATTTTACTTTCGTCGCTCTGATAACAAGATAAAACGCGGTGTTGATTTTTGCCACTCAACAGGCAATATCTCTACAATTGCTTAATAAAACTAGGCGCTGTCTGTTTGTCCGGCCCGTTACGGGTAATAAGCATTTGGATTAAACAAATAAATGTATCCGCAAGTGAAGTGCTGCCCCATTCGTTACAGCCTACGGGTAGCGGTGGCAGTTGTTTATAGCCTATAAATATTAGTAGGCCATGATGGCTTATTAAATAAATTGTTTTATTTTTTTTTAGCTTTGTATTATATTCCGCTCACAGCAGCATTGGCAGAGGGAGAAGAGGAAACTGACCAATGTTCCCAGGTTCGCTCTCTGAGGGATGCAGCGTGAAGCTAAAAAATTAAAAAAACGTTTAAAATGTACATTTTTTCAATGTAGGCAATTTAGAGTTAGGAGTAGTCAATTGTGTAACCATTAACAGACATTACGTGATTAGTAATATTCGATTATTGTCGTGTTCAAATAATTTTTGGAGGACTCTTTCAATTCTAAAAGATATTACTAGTATTCCAAGATCCCAAGGCCCCCAGACTTACGTCCTTTTAGCAAAGCTAAAATTTTGAGGACTATTACTCCAATATATAGTTAAGACAGTATGCGTACTCACTAACTTGAAAGTGGGGCCCTTTCAGAGATTGCGGCGAATAAAGGTATATACCCTGTCTAGGACGATGATTGAACCCTCGAATTGGTCTGTATTAAGTATACAGACCAATTCGAGGGTTCAAGTAAGGGGTCTTAAAATAGTCCGTAAGTAATATATTTAAAATGAAAGCTTGCTAGTATAACGTAGGTTGCGTCACTTGTAAACAACTTGTAGGACGTCCAGCAGGAATAAAGGTCAAAGTAAAGGGTCTTGTAATAATAAATATTTTTTTTACATTATGTTTAAAACCATATATAAATACGAGGGTTTCTACTTTACGCACACAGTTTTAACTACATATTAGACTATTAATCACCAAAATTTCAGCTTGGCTAAAATGACGT
This sequence comes from Heliconius erato demophoon, assembly GCA_018249695.1. Taxonomy (NCBI): domain Eukaryota; kingdom Metazoa; phylum Arthropoda; class Insecta; order Lepidoptera; family Nymphalidae; genus Heliconius; species Heliconius erato. The sequence goes on along the minus strand of DWQW01002476.1, from coordinate 23,296 downwards.
GGGTCTGGGGGCCCTGGCATATCAGTATATAATAGGAATAATTAAAAAAAACTAAACAATTTAAGACCAAGTAAAATCTTACAATCGACTTTCTATATAAAACAACAAAATACAAAATTAGTCAAGAATTCGACTATTAATGTAACATTGTAACAGAATCGACAGCTAACGGATATTATAAAAGTTTAATATTCGTCTATTTTATGTGGACACTTTAATTCTTAGTATATTTATGTAAAATATCTGATAAACTACTAACTTCAATCAAAAATTTTCAAAATGAATTGTTATCATGTTTTCCTTTATAAGTAAACCTGCATCGTTTGTCACAGGACACATTCTATTTTACAAAATAAAAACCAACATTCATAAAGTTATATAGAACATTTTTAATCATCCAGTATTATACTGGCCAGCGGACATTCCTCCAGCAAACATTTCAATATTAAAGCGGCACAAAAACGAGATCAAAGGAGCTAATCTGATTACTGCGGACAAAGTGACTGGAATTAGAACCTGAGTCGTAAGATACCTGTGCAGTGTACAGCATACAGCGTACAGGGCAGCGTACAGTACAACGTAATGTATAGTACATCCGGTAATACTCTTTTAATTTGACTTATTAAAGCCATTTTGTGACTTCCTTTTAGATATCTTTTCTTTTGAAAAAGTTTTGTCTGAAGATTTAGGTATATAATATATCTCGTATTGTAGACAGTGGCTACTAAACATGAATGAAAATATACATTTTAAAAAAAATATTTAGCTTCATGGTGTATCCCGCATAAAGCAGGGTAGGCATAGGAAAGAAAATATTAAAACTTTCGATTGCCAGCTTTCAGCCTAATTTTTTCTTATGCATTGTAAATTGTTGTGAACCTTCACGCCGTACTTTGTAAGTGAGGTAGCCAGAGAGAACCAAGAGATCCAAACGCTGCGGTCTTTTCATACATTCTCCTTTCAACCTCTTCATGCATGCCTTTTTTGTTACTATCACCCTTCCTCCACTATCATCGACACTGTGTTGTAACTTCTTCTCCACTATAACAACACTTATTTCATATTATTCATTGTGTACATTAAACATTGCACACTCCATTAACATCATATTGATACACTCGCACGCTTAGTTAAGTAAATTAAGGACAACATTCAGGAAGCGGTCGCTCGTTTTACTATGGAGTTGAAGTTCCTCCACGATCTATTCGACTATTCATGATATAGATATTGATTCACATAATAAAGTAACTTTGTATGAAGATTCAGACTGTCTGCTTCGATCTAAAGTATCTAATATAGCTTCAGTCACATGAAATCTTTTGCATAGAATTTCTTATAAAATATTTTATTTAAGATTTTCATTTATCATTGTTATTTAATGTGATTTTAAACTCAATAATTGCGAATCTATTTTAGTCATTTTATTTTTCCTTATGAGACAAAGTGCGGCGTTTAGTTCCACCAGTAGAAACGAAAGTCGTTTGAAGTCTATAAACTATACAACATCATTTTAGATTGTAGGAGAAATGACGGCAACGGGGCAAATTCACAATCAAATGCTACTCCAATATAAATAGTAGCTCTACACAAGCACCAAATCCACACCTACCAACCCGAAAACCACTTTATTTGATACACGGTACTAAACTAAAACGTATAACCCACTATTAGATAGTAATGTGCACCTGCTAAATGTTCCAGTACCCAGCAGGTACGTCTGTAGAGGATAAATCGGGGGCAATTTATCCACACTTAACAGTGCTTTATTTACTTGACCCACTGCGGAATGCGGCTATTTTACTACTTTCTTATAAAATACGCAACTACAAAAGTTTCATTTGATATAAAATAGGACATTTATTGTACTATGAATCTGTTTCTTTTTTTTAAATAAGACTTCGTGGCGTAGGGGCTCCAGCTTGCGAATGTGAACGCGATGGTTGTGGGTTTGAACCCACTTAATTTTTTTTAATATAAATATTCGTTTTTTCGTTCTAGTAACGAGGTAAAACATGGTGTTGAGTTTCACCACTTAACATAAATGCAAGAATTCGGTGAAAAGTGGGAACCGGAAATATGTTAATTGAAACGGAATGTTTTAACATCACGTTCCCAAGTTTCCTCTGCCTACCCTACCATATACAGGATACAAAAAAGAAATAAAAAAATACATTTAGAGTTTATATTTATTAAAAATTCAGATCTAGAGAACAGTTTTGGAAAAACTTGATTAGCTATTACTTTTTTATAGGTATAGATAGGCTCCCTATAAATTATATCATTAGGCAACACTATAACGGCGTAAACTATTTGCGATGAGTTGTAATAAATTTTAAAACCTACATGTTTAATTAAACGATTGTAACAATACCAACATACAAAATACACCTCTATACACTCTTATTTCTACTAAACTAAGAGTCTCTTTCGATCGAACCCACTACCACGTCCGTACCTGACGTGCCATCGCTTTACGGCCCGTAATGAATGAGCGTCGCATCGAAGCGTTTCAATTAATGGATGCGTTATTGACGCCGCGACGCGCTGTGTTTTGAATTGCACAAGTTTCCTTGTTCCATTGATTTCGCGTTGATTCTGTGGACTGATTTGGGTTTTAACTTTTAGAGTTACAGACTTGAATGGTAGAACGGAACAACGTAGTACGGTTTTAACTACTCTCTCTATAAAAATATATTACAATTAAAACAAAAGAGATTTCTCCAAAAAATAAATAGTGTATTTTTCAAACAAAATAATTAATAAAATTATCGTTGTAAAAAAAACGCCTTTTGTTAAGAGTGACGCACACAGACATAAACCTATCAAGGCCATAACGCCGCATACGTCTCATTCACGAAATTAAGTCGTAGGTAATGACAGTGATATTGAATTGTGTAAAATAGAACGAGAGATATTCTTTTCTCGTTCTAGTATGGTTTTTGAGAATGAAAACTGGCCGATCGGCTATGGTTAGTAGTATTTTTGTAGTAGTAGGTGTTTACGTTATTGGTATCTATGCGTAACTGTGTCACACGAAATACAGTATGGATAAACATCGTGAAATAAAAAAAAATCCTACGTCTAAACTGTTGAAATAAATTGATTAATTTCTTTAGGAGTGGGTTTGAAACATTTTATCCTGTATGCTACTCTCGTACAGGTTACGTTAGAAAGTACAGGCATAGATTATTATTTATGCTTTCTACTGCGGAACCATTTATGAGTGTGTTTAACTCTGCGCTTCTCCGCTTAAAAAAAACTGTATAATACTTATTTAGAAATAACACTTTGAAATGTTTAAATTTTAAAATGTTTAAAAAACAGTATAACTTAAACTTGTATTGTAAGTAATAAATATTATAACGAATAGTTTTGTGCAAGGATTGTTCTCTGTGAAATAATACTTTTAACAAGAGATGGTGGATTATATGACGTAAAAAAAAGTTAGTAGAGTAGAGTTAGTAGAACCTACTAGTTTAAATTATATAAGAAAAAAGTATAGGCTACGCTATACATACATGTTATATCACGAAAACTTCGATAAATCGCACTGTACTTGCATTAAGAGGTATCTGTTGGAATGTGGCGTATATAACTCTTAGTTATTATTATTTCATCAAAATAAGAAAACCTAGTTTCGTATAACATTATTGGCAATTATACAATAATGTTAGCTATTGGTACGTGGCCATATAGACGTGTTCGTGTGTATGAGCGAGTGATACGACGCCGATACGCTTCCCATACAAGTATTAATTACCTAAAGCAAACAAAAGTACACTCCGCGTCAACTGATAGCGCGGTGCGGTTACGTTGAATAGTGTTGTGACACAGGTATCGGAGTAGTTTAATGTTAATTAAATAATGTATATAATCATAATATATTTGTTTATATAATTGTTGTTGAAGTAAGATTGCCAATCAATTTTAGGTTGACACGCACACGCTGTTGGCGCAGAGTCACAGTGTCTGACAATTTATAACGGTTGTGGGTTTGATTCACACTCGGGGAAATTAATTATTTGTATTTTCTTGCTCTGGTACCAGAACAAGGCGCTTCGTTGAGTTGTGTTACTTAATAAGCAATGACTCGAAAATTAGGCGAACAGTGGGGTACGGAGTGTCTTAACATTGTGCTCTATATGCCTGGTCTGATTGATATATGCACCATACACAGAAACAGATGCACTAATTTATATTACGGGTGCAGCAGTGCAAAAAGAAATTAACCCATATGATGATTTTTTTTTTCGCACAACAGAAAAAAACGTGAAGCTTATTTTTCTACTTTTCTGCTTAATTTTAGAAATTAAATAATTGTTGGAACTAAACGCCGCGCTTTGTCTATCTTGAAACGGGGTAATGATAACAATTTAATAAGGAAGAAGAGCCCTCTCCTATCGAGTTTAAAGGCACGACGACCACGACGCTTTCATAGACTTATTATAATACTAGCGGCTCGCCTACGGCTTCGCCCGCTTAAAATACATGATTATTGATTTAATAAGCAGAATTGATTGACAACTATAATGACTTCTAATATGATTTTCTTACGACATTATCGTCAAAGAATTTTTGATTGTTTTAAATAAAAAAATACGATCATTGTTGATATTTGATATTTATAAAATATACATAAAGCTAATTATTTATTACACGTATATAGGCTGGATCCCACGTAAAGTAGAGTAGGCAGTGTTTTTTGGGCAAAAAGTGGTAAACGGTGTATCTTACAGCATTCGAAACTTTTCGTCCAATTTTCGAGACATTGCAGTTGAGAAGGTATTCGTCGCGCTTTATCTTATTACCATAGCGAATAAATGAAAATAATAAAATTTTCGAATGACAATAGAAATAACAAACGTCACGTTTATAATAAAATTTTTGAATGTATTATTCCATATCACTGTAGGCAAAAAGCTTTTTCGAAATCTTCAATTTGCAAGAAGCACAGTTAAAAGACTTATCAATCAAAATAAAAGACTTTTTTCATATAATATAAATAAGATATCTTAAAAAAATATCGATATCTTATAGAAATATATTGATAACGTCTCTAAAATAATTACAGTTTAAACGAGTTTTGTTTCTGATAATCACAGTTGGTGGTTTCTCGGAGTAAATGATTTCTATTACGACGTAAACATCGTGTGTCTAGTGTTAATTTGGCTTTCTATGCCAATATTTGTTAGTTTATAGCATATAGCAGGGTGGGTATAGAGAACCTACTGTCAAGACACGACGTTCAATTGGGGACTTTCCACTCCTTACACACAAATACAAATTGCATGGCAGAACGCAACGCCGCGTTTATTCTTTTATCCAGAGCAAGGAAATAAAAAAAAATCATCCCCCGAGATAGAATTGAATCCACATCCGTCACCACTATGATACGATGATGATGTGTGTACCTCATGTTATTTTATTTTATATATTTTTAATTATTAGGAATCATTAGATTATCTTTTTAAGCAAATCAAATATCATCTTCTTTTTTTTGGCTAAAGAGGTAAATGACATTGTTTCATAATTGCACTGCACTCTCAAATGATACTCTTACATCCGCAATATGACAGGACACGTCTTGAACGGCCGCCAAGCTAGTTGCAGCCACTACAATTAAACACGTTAAAGAGAACTTGGATGACGGGAATATGTTAATTTTATTATACTTGGTTTTTACAAAATTACTCTAAACTAGTACTAAATGACTCCAAGTTTTGTATTAATATTATTGGTTTCAAATCTGAATAACATTAGTTTAAAAATATGTGATACAAGCATACCTATGTGTTTCACATATGTATTTGAGGCCATCGAGGCCAGTCGTGGCGCAAGGGCGCAAAGCGTGACTGTAAACGCGACAGATTGTGGGTTCGATTTCTACTTGAGGAAATCGATGAAATATTTCTATTTTCTTCGCTGTGGTGCCGAAAGCAAAGCGCAGCGTTGAGTTCTACTTCTCAACACGCAATGCCTCCATAACTCGGAGAAAACAGGGGAACGGAGTGTCGTGACTGCAGTATGCGGGATACAGCGTGAAGCTGATTTTTTTTATTTTAATTACATACATTGATAGATAAAGGATGGCGGTGAATTCCGCCACTGAACATTCGAGACATTATCGGGCGGATAATTGGGCGGAAATTAGGAAAGTAGTGCTTTACCACTGCTTTGTAAGCATGAAGCTGCTTTCTATGACTGTATTAGTACATTTTTATATATGGAAAGAGTTTTACTTTAAAGGTAATGATTTCATTTTCAGCTCGAGGGATTTAAATTTCTTCTTTATTATTTTCATTTACGTGTGACTGTAAACGCGACAGTTATGGCTTCAATTTCAACTTGGGGAATCAAATTTAATATGTTATTTCCTCTCTCAGGCAACAAGAATAAGCATAGCGAGTCTTCCCACTCAATAAACTGGAAAAGTGGATTGTCTTATTTTTTGGTTCCCTTTGCTAAATACGGAATAAAACGTGATGTTTAAAATAAACGAATCAGAACGCAGCCACCTTTCATGCCCCTAAATATTGAGCGGTTCCCTCTACTAACCCTGGTATGCGGGAAACAGCGTAAAAAATAACTTGATTTCGTTAAAAATGTTCATTGTTTTAACAGCTCGAACGTTATGTCATTTCCACTATCTCTTACACTGTCGCAATGCAGTTATGACGCTATATAATTAGATTTATTCACGAATGAAACTTTATTTTGAGATATAAAATGAAATTGTACGTATATAATATTTACAAGTTCATCGTAATCGCCCTTTTTGCACTAAAAATATCTGTTTTATAACAACGAAATGGTTTTCTCTTCTTTTTTATGAGTAAATCTCTACTTTTGATTGACAGACAACGCATAGACGGAACTTCTAGAATTAAGTTGAAAGAAAGCACCAAGAGGGGATTTTGAAAAAAAGGATTTTTTAAAGTCTACGCATACCATGATGCTGACGACGACTAGATCAATTATATATAGGATAGAAAGAAAGTACAAAAGTGCCTCAATGAAAATAGAGTATCTAAGCACAAGGTTCCCTTTACCAACATTATTATGTGGATAATATAGCATAAAGCTAATAAAATATATTTAATTTAAATTTTACCGTCCCTAAACAACTCGACAGTAAAGTTATACCTGGTAATAGTAGAGCAAAGAGCCCCACTTTCCCCTAAATCCACCGCGGCGACTTAACGACGACATAAATATCTAAGAGAGGAACAATTTACTATTTAATTGTGCACCATCTATTAGCCGAATGGGGAAGTCGGGGTAAGTCCAACAGTCATCATAATGTTCGCTTTAACATTTCTTTTATTCTAGAGGTTTTAGATAGTTGTTAAGAAATTATCCGTTCGTTTTGTAGTACTAAGTAAATTATTAATTCCCCAAAGCCGGGATGCAACCCACAACTATTGTATTTACAGTCAGATTCTATCATTGTGCCACGGGCTCATATAATTTTATATATGTATTTATTAATTTGATACGAAATTAAAACACATTTCATTCCCACTTATCACTTTATTGTATTTACGTTGAGTGGATTTTGCTTCGTCTGCAAGAGCGCAGAAATTAAAATTAATTAAATATAATAACTCCTCCGAGTGGAATCCAACCTACTACCGTCGAAATTACAATCAGCACTCCCCCACTGGCCACGACGACCTCTTCTTGGGACTTTATTACAATAAAAGCTTACTTATCTCATATTACATCTATTTATATAATTGCCATAACAATTCTATTTCAAGAAAGCAACATTCATCTAGAAATGAACAGATATTTATTGTAAGAGTTTACCGTACTTGTGTGTCTGTTCATCACAGGAGTAGCTACGCTTATTATATACAAGCATTTTTCATATTATTTACTCGATGTAATAGTAAGGGCACATGTCAGGCATTTAATTCGCTAATGGACTTTAGTTAGTTGTCGACGTAGAACTTTATTGTTGTAGCGCCTATTGTAGATTCGATATAACGATGATGGAGAATAGCTAAATTTGTGAATGTTTTTTTTTTATTTATTGAAAGAAGTCAGATAGAGGCCAGTCGTGGCGCAGGGGCACAAAGTGTGACAGTAAACCGACTGATTGTGGGTTCGATCCCCACTCGAGGGAATGAAATATTTATTTAAATTTACATTTCCATTTCTTCGCTCTGGTGTCGAGGCAAAGGGTTTCGTTGAGTTCCGCCACTCAAAACGCAATGCTTCCAGAATTCGACGGAAAGTGGGGGGAGTGTTCTAACACTAGGTTCCCTCTGCTTACTCTGCTTTTTGTGGGATACAGCGTGAAGCTGAATTATTTATTTATGTAATAAAAGAATTACTTTTTATATAAATACATAAATAAATCAGCTTCAATTTATTTAATAAAGGAATGACGTTGTGGGTTCAATTCTCACTCGGGGGAATGAATTATTTTCATTTGTTCGCTCTGGTAGAAGGTAGAGCGGGGAACGCTTCACTTCACGCTCAATTTCAGAAATGTTGATACTAGACGCTTGACCATAGATTTTCTATATTATTGCAGAACAGAAAGTGTAACTGAACAAAAGTATAAAAGTAAATATTATGAAAAGACTTAAAAGTCACTGCATATGATTAAATTTCGGTACTTTTGTTTAAATTATTTTTATGATATAGTACCTATGTACCTTTAGAGGAATTGTAATCAAAAATATAATGCCGGAGGAGTAAGAAGTTCTCCGGGATACTGAGGAAACTTTGTTGTGTGTCTTTATTACTACTTTTGTTATGGTAACAACAAGTTTTGTAAAAAAAGTGACCACTGAACTAAAAATTATAGAGTGATCGTTTGGTGTCAATAATTTGTACTATGTATTTAATACTTCTTCTTTCTTCTTTTTGTGTCGAATACTCATGTGGTCGAATGAAAATAATTAATAGTTGTGTATGATACAATATTCTAAGTGGCAAAGGTAATTAAATAAATAAAGACTAGATTAAATAAATAAAGACTAGATTTTGCTTTCATCTTAAAATATTATGTTCTTTAAGTGTAAGTATATTTACTTATATTTTTTTTAAGGCATTATTATTTATTGCATTTAGATCATTATCTGTTACATACCTTTCACCCTTTTATAATAAAATCTTACCACAAAATAGTCGATTTATATGTTAACAGTATTTTCATAGGAAATAAAACCGTTCTAAGAGGATTGTGTATAAAACTGCAAAATATATATATGAATAATTTATTTGGTCATATTTATAGAAAAGAGTATTAAAGGATATTTTTATTTATTTATTGAATATTTTTGTTAGTTTCTTATAGGTGTTTTATTATATGAACTACATATTATGAAAAAAATATATTCTTTTCTTAGGTTCACGATGTATGCCTATATGAGGGTAGGTAAAAAGAACCTGGTGTCATTCCCTCAAATCGATCTCATCACAACCATCGCAAACCCGTCAACTAATATTTAAATAAAGAAAATCAGTACAAACTGTTAGTGCAAAATATACCTACATTAAAATATAGTAGTCGTTAGTGTAAGCATAGGATTTAATAGATTACTCTCATTTAGTCAATGCTGATGCTCTATTGGCATTTAAACGACGTGTTTATGAGCTTTACAGATACCGCAATGATTAACTACTCACATACACATATTGCAAATTTGTTAGATTAGTTTATATGATAATAGTAAAAACAAAGTCGATACTGCTTTCCCTACTGTCACGTCAGTCTTTTACTGTATATATGCATGCCACAAGCTCCAGGCGACACTCAATGGACGGACCACTAACTCCTCTACTCTCAGTGACCTCGGACCTCGTAGTAATGACGTGATGCGTACGCGATTGTGCTAGTTTGTTATAGTCCGACAAATACTTTATGAAGTTTATGAACACAGGCACAAGTCAACGCGCGCATGTACAGTAGCGTACATAATATTCGATATGGGCAGTTCGGCATCACTAAGTGTCATATGTAGGTACAGTCTGGAGCAGTAAATGACATTTAGCGTCGCGGTCTGCTGTACCTTAGTGTTGTGTGAGTGGGGACGTCCCCTATGCACGCTTTCTGCGTAAGCGTCCGCGCATACCTCATAAAGTTCTTAGCGAGCTATATGGTATGCATTACAATATATTAGAATGTATTATTTATACATACACAGTTATACGGCACCGAAACGCGGTTATTACAGGAGAAGAATGAAAGAAAGATGAATGCTGTAAAGATGCGATCTCTTCGTAGGATATGCGGAGTCAGCTTAGCTGATCGAATCCGCAATGATGAGGTACACAGATTGGCAGGTACTAAGGATATTACGGTGAGATGAAAAAGAATGTGCTCGGCTGGCTTGGGCAAGTCGAACAAATGAGTGAGGAAAGAGGGCGGAGGGCATGTATGAAGAAGTTGATGACGGTGGAATAGGCGAAAGAGGTATGCAGAGACCGTAGCGTTTGGCGATCCGTACTCTCTGACTACCCCGCTAGGGATATAGTGTTAAGTATTATACATCATTAGTATGTGTGGATACGTGACTGAACGAATTATTTATTTAAATTTATACTTTCTTTCTGCTCTGATATCGAAGCAAAGTTCGGAGTTGACGTCCGCCACTCAACACACAATGCCTCCAGAATTTGGCGGAAAGTGGGGAACGGAGTGTCTTAACACTAGGTTCTCTACCCGCCGTGCATACCCTTTTGTGAGCGGGATATAGCGTGAAGCTATAAAATGAAACGTAACAAAATCAAAATACCTTAAACAAATATGTTAGAAATGTATATTTCTACGACGCTCGGTCCTCCCGCCTAATAGTGCATTTCACAGTATTATTGTGTCTCGGTGTGATCATTTACTTACAAAGTAAAGCGTCTGCATCAGAAAGCAGTTTAATATTTTCACGGAAATTCAACTCTATACGTTTCGTGCCAACATAAATATCCTAACCTCCCATTGTGTGTAAGCGTCAATATTAAATTAGCCTTTAATATTATAAAGAGAAGGGTCAAAGTCGTACGTATGTTCTAGATATAGTGGTGTAACTTGTGGTGTACGGTGTACGAATACAAGAATAGTCGTGATAACCTAAAAGGTGTCACAAAGAGGTCGCGAGGGCGAGGTGCAAATGCGCATCTCACGAGATGAGCCGCTTGAATGTACCTCGTGTTATGCAACGGGAGCTTCGAAACTATGAATATGGTATGCGAGTACTTTATTTTGTTTTGCTTACAGCACGGTAGCCATGAAGGATCAAGTTTTATAACACTTCATTCTCTACTTCGTATTTAGTGATGGAACTAAATGTCTCTGCCCACCAGAGCGAGGACATAACAGTAGTTTAAATATAATCATTTGCCCGAGAGTAGATTGAACCTAATATGAGAGGTAAGAGATGCAATCAGTAAGGAAAATCATTAAATATATACGTATAGATAAAATACATGGTTATCAAAATAATCGTTTCGCTCAAATTGCACAGATGCCTATAGTTCTTTAATTCAATCATTCATATTTAGGGAAATACGTTATTAAAGTTGTAAAGTAAAAAAGAAAGAAACAGAAAATATATTTTTTAGCAGTCGATTAGCTTAATTTGCTGAAAAGGTTGACTTGATAATACGATTGCTCTAAATTTGATCTCTACATAGAGAAATGTTTGAATATTAATTATTTTATTATCTACTGTGGTGTGATGGTACGGTATCTGATGATAAAAGTGATGTGTTCGATTCCCACTTGGAGAATTAAATTTTCCACGCTCTGTTAACTAGACGAAGCGCTGTGTTGATTACCGCCACTCAATATACAATGTTTCAAAAATTGGGTGGAATGTCGGATAAAGCTCTTTTCTCACTCAGCACGCAACATGAGAATTTGAAAATTTATTAAATGCACGTAAAGTAGAGAACAGAGTGTTTAAACAGTCAATTTTCTCTTCCTAGATTTGTATTCGTGATATATGTAAAGAAAATGAATCTATAAATAATTATATAAAACATTCTTCCGTTACTGACGGACTAACCGGCAACGCACAGACGACACTACGGGACTTATAAATTTGAAATTGGTCATGTAAGTATGATAGGCAGTGCAGAGAAGCACTAAGAAAAATGATCTCAAGATTTCACGGGAACGGAAACAACGAGATATCCTATTTTATTTTAAAATCCGCATAAATAAAGTTGCGGATGACTTTTAGTAAAATAAATAAAATATGCCATATCAAACATTTAGCACGCACTATGAAGGGCCCCGCTCCCGATACTTAGCGCGGTACACGACGGCGGGTCGCTCTTACATTTCCGCGATTGTACCCGCCTGTATTTTTCTTTGTGTTTACTTCACTATTTATGGAAAAAATGATTTTTGTAAATACTTACTAGTTTTGACAGATTTTTTTATATAACATATAATTATTTGCTATATGTTATGTATTAAAGATTAATTGAAACGATATGAAACTTCTATCAAAGCGGAAAGTGAGAAATTAATGTTTAATAGAGGTGAAGGTAAGGTATCTTACCTTCCGCTGTCTTAATGAAAACGCGTTGTCTTAATATTAAGTTCCCAGGTTCCCACTGTGAACCCTATACTATGTGCAGGATACAGCGTGTAGCAAATAAAAAAAAAAACCGCAGCAAGTTGCGTCGGTGGGTTGGGGCTCTACACATATCCGAAAGAGAATTAAATGAACGGAGTGTCGAACATTGTTTGTAATAAAGATCACACTTAAACAAAAGGTGCATGCATTCGCGCATTAATTCGGTTGAAGTGTAAATAGAAAAATAATTTATAAGATTTTACATTTACGATTATGTGTTACTGAAATAACGTACGCATACAGATCTACGAATAAAATATACTCTCAGCTTCACACTGTATACAACACATTCCAGGATAGGTAGAGGAAACCTTAGAACCTAGTGTAAAAACACTTCGTTCCCATTACGATACTTCCATTCCCTACTAACACACAAAAAAAAATTATAACATTTTTTTGTATAAATTCCATATATTATATATATTGTAAAGAACAAGTAATTCGTCTAGTCTAGTAAGGCAAGAAATCAGCCAAATAAACAAAAGATGGGAAAAGCAAAAAAAAGGTGGGAAATGCAACTTATAAAAATTAAGTTAGTATGCATTAATTTTCTGTAAAACGAAATGTTTGTATTTCGTTTTAAATGTAGTGATGTAGTAAATTTGTAGTGATGTTTTTTCTGTGAAATATTTATAAATTTTATTGTTAGACTTGACAGATAAACAGACGGACATAAAAGTGATCCTAAAAAAGGTTTTGTTTTTCCTTATGAGCTACGGAACCCTGACAATGATTCATGGCAAAGTTCTTCCTTTACTCACTTACCTAATATATTTTAAAAAAATAGACATATAAAATTAATGAAAGATAAATATAACGCTTCATAAACAAATAGTAAAGCCTAATAATCTATTTCCACTACACACTATACAAGTGTTGATAACTAAAGGCCGCGGTGACCATAAATCAGGAGCTTGTGAACATTATTTATTATGCTTGCGACACCGACCCTATTAGGTGACAACTAACTTCTCATTTTTACTTCAACGTGCTCATACGTTTACTGTTTGCGATACGATTTATCTTTGCTTTATTTTAGGCAAGAACAACAAATATATTTTAATTTTGAAATATATATAATCTCTTCTTAATATGTTTTTGTGTATAATGCCAAATATTTTTGTAAGATATTATTGAAACTCCATCGTTTAAATCGAAGCGTATGGCGCTCTATTTTCTAGCTAACCGCACTACTAACACTAACACAGTGAAACTAGAAAAAAACATAAAGATACTTTTATTTTTCGTTAAAAAAATTGCATTGAGATTTGCCTCTTGATATAAAATGAAACAATATTAAATATAATAAAGAAATTAGTTTATTATTTATATGTAATTTAATTAATTTAACTCTGAAAATTATACAAAATTAAAATGACTGTTATACTTGTACCTTATATTAAACTGAATATCACTGAAATTTTATTAAAATTATTAATATGTAATTTTAAATTAAATCATACGTTTTCACTATGCATATACATTTAAAGTAAATTAAATTAACTTTTACATTTGAATAAGCAAATAGCAAGTTTGTACAGATTGTTTAAACATTGTGAAATGCCTTTAATGAAGATTTTTAATGAAGACGCGGCGTATAATTTATTACGTTTTTAGTTTAATTTGGTACATAAGTAAAATTAAATCTTTTTATAAAAAACTAATATACATTTTAATGTATATTATTAATTAATTTATATAATCAATTTTAGTCGCTACACAACTAGTTTTAATGTTTTTCTAGTTTTAGGGCTTCAATTCAAATAAAAAATATATATTTATTTCATTTCTTTGAATGGGAATCGAAACCACTACCTGTCGCTTTTATAACTTAACGCTGATGCCCCTACGCTACGGCTGGCTTTAATAAAATTAATCAACACATATGTATTTTTAACGTGTGCACTATAATTAATAATTATAAAAATGTTGAGGCTAGTTTTGGCGCAGGGGCACAAAGTGTGACTGTAAAATCGACTGGTTATGGGTTCGATACCCACTCGAGGAAATTAAATATTAATTTAAATGTATACTTTCATTTGTTCGTTCTGGTGTCGAAGCTAAGCGCGGCGTTGAGTTTCGCCAATTCACACGCAATGCCTCCAGAATACAGCATGAAGCTGAAGAAAATATATTATGCAATTGCTCCTTACAAAATGACACCAACAACCACAACAAACAGCATAGAAACAAAAATTAAAACATCATTATATAACTTCTAGTCAAGTCGTATCGCCATATAAAAAGCACACCACTTCATTCTCACCTCGTAAGTCCTCTCACAATACGTTCATTACTTGTTAGTCCACACGGTAATTTCCCGCGCGGCCCATAAATTACTTGCAGTTTGGTCCCCCTACTGTCCCCCCCCCCGCGTCCCCACTCCGACCCCCGCCACGTCCGTCTAGTATGTTGCCAAATTATATTCATATGCTACACTTTTATCTTTATTTTATCTTTTATTGTTTTTCGTTTCTTTTGTTACTTGTAAGGAAACTTGTTGAAAAGATATTATTTTAGTAAAAAGAAATTCTTACAAAATTTGCTCTGTTGTCCGTTTGTCTGCCTGTCTGTTCGACTGTCATACTTAGTTTTGTACGTCATTTCAAATAAAATGAGTACATTTCAATATTAAGATTGTTGACTAGTATGAGTCGCGTTTCCGTTGACCTAAAATTATAAAATGAAATCATGTGTGGGGCATCATTTTATGGTTTTAGTTTTTTAGTTTTTATTCAAATCGCGCTTGCCCATTTTTTAATTAAATAATTCTAAAGTGGGAGTACTAATTATAATGTTATTGGTATACAAAGTCAACCTAGTGTTAAGGCACTTCCTTCGGCACTCGGCAAGCATTACACAATTAGGTAAACATAATTAAAAACAACAAAATATTTAAAAGTATACAAACAGACTAGCCACGGGGTGCAAAGTGACCATCTAGCGGCCGCACTCAGCTCTACAATTTACTAACTACACCGAGTCGACGTTATACGTTATAGTAACAATTTATCTGTGATGTTACGACTCGGCCTCTACGCTTAAGTTCACTGTTTACCTAAATTTCATACTTATTTCATTTGTATCTTTTGTACATACATAGTTGAGGCCAGTCGTGGAGCAGGGGCACAAAGTATGACTGTAAAACCGACTGGTTGTGGGTTCGATCCTCACTCGAGGAGATGAAATATTTACTTAAATTTATATTTCCATTTCTTCGCTCTGGTGTTGAGACAAAGCGCGGCTTTGAACAACACGCAATGCCTCCAGAATTTGGCAGAAAGTGGGGAACGGAGTGTCTTAATATTAGGTTCCTTCCGCCTACCCTGCTGTGTGCGGGATACAACGTGAAGCTGATTTATTTGTATACATAGTATGCTATCAGTCCCCGCCCGCGTTGCGTGGATTTCATGACTCTTGCTATGTTATTTACATTTACACCTTAAACAATGATGCCAGTTATGTCACGTATGTAGTAACTTCTTTTAAATATATTCCCCTGTATACATTTATAGTTAGTATTTTTAACACGTAGGTAACGTTGTATTTATGAGCAGCCGCGAAATCCAACCTTGAAAAACAGACAACAGACAGCGAAGAATTACCAAAATTATATTTTCATTATTTGTGTAAAATTGGCAGTCGTCCTCCCACTTGTTGGAAGGTGGAGATTTCTTTGTCAATTAACGTTTTTATTTTATACTTACATATTTTACGAACAATAAAATTATATAATATAAAATTTTATATAATATCATAGGCCTCTTTTATAATTTTTATTTTATAGTCATTGTTTTATAAAAAGTTGGTAATTTTTACACTTTGGTTATATTTATAGATATTACAAATGCGACAGTTGTGGGTTCAACTCCAACTCGGAGGCATTAATTATTGTATATTAATATTATATTTAAAATTTATTTCGCTGCTCTGATCTCGCTGTCTATAATGTCGAAAATTTGGTGCATAGTGAAGAACGGAATGCCTAACACTAGATTGCGTTGTACATTGTGAAGGGGGCAAAGCCTATGTCGTGATCGTAGGTCAAGGCCTATGTCAGTCGTGTTTATATTTAGTTAGATTTCGTTTTTACGGTGTAGGTAGATATAATAGAGAATTAAGGCACTCTTTTTTCTACAGATATTCTTTATTCATGTAACGCTGATTTTAATGTAAAATACGAAATACTAATACGTTATAATAACTCATAAAAAACAAATTAAGACAAACAAAGAAAAAGAGAACTAAAATATAATTAAAAACCATTTTAAATATAAATATTTAAATTTTCAAAAAGAAAATAAAACTTATTTCAACATAACAAAATTAAGAATAGTAAACGGTGCTAACAATGGACAGAATAAGTGGTGTTTTTTCTCCATACCGCAAGTCACGCTTTACACGGTCTGTGAAAGGAACCTAGAAGGAAGGTACAAAGCGCCAGCGGTAGTGCTTTATGAATTGTTCTGTATTGTGCTCGTTAAGTGTACAATAAATATCGTTGCACCCTCGGGAGTGAAATGTGGGACTGACATCGGTTGAGTGTTTCGTGTAATATGCTGTGCTATGATGGGATTTTTTTAGCTGCACGCTGTATCCCACATATAGCAGGGTAGACAAAGGGAACCTAATGCTAAGACACTCAGTGACCCAATTTTGGCGAATTTTCAAGACATTGCGTGTTGAGTGGTGGAATTTGATCATCTTAGAAATTTTAGGCAACATTTTTTCGACATTGAGTTCCACCACGCAATGCCTCCAGAATTCGGCGGAAAATGAGGAAAGGAAATGTCTTAATGGGAACACAGTGTCTTAAAACTAGGTTTCCAGGTTTCATCTACCTACTCTACCATGTGTGGGATACAGCGTGAAGTTAAAAAAATATTGAAAGCGTAAATCTCGTCAAAAATATAAATGAGAAATGAAAGCTAAGTTCAATATTGAATAATGCGTCGTTCTCTCATTCACCGGCAAAAATATCATATCGGGTGTAATTTAATTTCAAGATTTCATCCGCGTTTTACGCACAGGCTATATTGTAATATATTCGCAAGTGTACCTCCAGTTTATACTGAGCCTATACTATTAATGTAATATGTTTAGTTTGATGGTAAAATGCCACCTTCGATATCAGTAAAGGTCTGGCCTTTACTGATATCGAAGGTTTAGTTTCACTTTAGCACTTTCAAAGATTTAGTTTTCTTAAATAGTTTTGAAGTGTTATGCTATACTTAGTAAAGTATAGCATAACACTTCAAATATATAATAGTAAAGTGATATATTGTATTATTGAATAACCAGATTTTGTGATAAAGCTTATTTTTATCAAACCAAACGTAATAAAGCTTTGGATTTATCGGAACATGTTCATTTCAATTCATTGTTTGTTTATTTTCCCTTATTCACGCTTCACTTGTCCATACATTTTATAAGTGTATGAGATTTTTTTAATAATATGATTATTTTACCATTGTTTTGTGCCGTGTGATCCCGGCCTAGAATAGGATCATCCTGGTACTGGTGGTGTCGTAAGAGGCGACTAAAGTACGTGTGGTAAAGTCACGTCGCCAGCAATGGCAACACGCTTGGGCAGACTCGACCGGATCATTACCACCCCCGGCATTTAAAACCGGCGTGAAGTAGTGGCTTTATGCCACTGCGTTTCGCATCAGGTAATGCCGGGCTCCGGAGCCCAAACCACCTTACAGGCAGGCAACGCACCTGCAGCTCCTCTGGTGTTGCACGGGGTCGTGGGCGGCGGTGATCACTTACCATCAGGTGACCCGAACGCTCGTTTGCCTTGTCTTTTCCATAAAAAAAAAAAAAAAATCTACCTGGACGTATCACTGTGAGTTTAAATGGTATAAATAAAATGTACTCCTAATTTTAGTTGTACTAACTTATAGACCTAAAGTTTTATACGTCTCTCTCATAACACACACAAACGGCACAAAAGGTAAAGAGAACGTAGCGTAATGAAACTGCTCTTCACGTTTTTCAAAAATACTCGTAGTCTTTTTACTGAATGGAAATCGAACCCACAATTACAGTATAGTATATAGCCGAACAATATCCCGCCGTGTCACTGTGGCAGATAAGCACTCTACTTCATAACAAACGATTTGGTCCAGAGAAAGCCTTATTAACGTAGACGGATGGGTGTTCATTACGTAGTATGGAGGGTCTAGTATCTCACAAATTCGCGGCATGAAGTAAATGCACCTAGAGCTAACCGTCAATTCGTTAGCTGTTGTACTAAAACTTCTCCGGAATTTCTAGGATCTGGAAATTCCCGGGATGCATCGGGATCACAGTACTATTGGGTACAGCCTTAGGAATTTTAGCGTATTGGTCGATGTCGAAGACTTTTTATTATAATTTTTTCCTCTATTGTAGCTTTACACTATATTCGCATATTCTTAATATGCGAATATTAATATTTGCAATACTTATATTTCATTTCCTTGATCTGGTAACAAGGCAAAGCGCGGAGTTTACTAACGTGTATCAGCACGCATAGGCTCTAGAACTCGGAGTTAAGTAGCGAATGGAAATCTCTTAATACTACGTTCCTAGGTTGCCTCTACCTACCCTGCTATGTGCGGAATACAACGTGAAGCTGAATGTAAATAGAAAAAAGAACTTTATCATATTATTTATTTATCTTCTCATTTTTAATTTATTTTATCGCTCTAAAATTTGCTTAAAAAATACTTCTTCTTTGTAATAATATATTTCAGACTTATTAAAAAAAGGAACACTCAAATCCATTGTTTACAGTGAAACATTAATAACAACGGGGAAATGTAACCTGTAAACAATACGAGTACAACATTATACGTCTAACCTCCAATACTCCAGAGATGAAATTAAATTACCGGATATATGAAAAGTAAACAACGTACGCAAACAGACACCTATAATGAAATATTAAAAAAACATTTGTTATTTTAATAGATTTTTTTACACATCTTTCTCATATTGCCAGATAGGCCACTTGAATAGAAAATAGAATAAAATTGAAACAAAATATTATTTACTGTACATATAATAATATGAATAACACAGAAAACATAAAAAAAACCATACAATATAAAATATATGCAAAGGCGATCTCCGATATAATAAGGAATTATATAACAAAATAATGGACTAGTTGTAAAAAATATAATGTCTCAAAGGTAGCGATGACGCTACATTAATGTATAGTATAGAACTCTAAGACACTATGTCCTTTGAAAATCATGAAATGAATATAATTAAAAGATCTTTCCACCGAGCAGGAATCGAAACTATAATAATCTCATTTACAGGTTGGACAATGTCCCGCTGAGCCACGATGGAGTCTATTCTATACATTAAACAAAATTAACTGTCAACAAGATGGTAGATGTTCTCTCGAGGCACGCGAGAACTAAATTATCAGCTATTCTTCTGTTTTGCTCGTGAGTCTTACTTTTTTAATTAGATTGTTTAAAAATAATCTTACTGATATTGTGAATGCTATAAACAATTTGTGAATGCTACTACAATTTTTTTACACAATTAAATATTTTTTCTAGGCGTGCGTCGTTAAGTTCCGCCGCAAATACACGCGAACGGAACCACTTTAATACATTTAATCGATTACCTGGGTTGATATAAATTTGAACAATTTGACGTGTTCTTTACCCAACACAGCAACGTGGGACCATCAATCTTGGAACTCGAGCAAGTAAACGTCGCAACAGTAAAAGTCAATGCTACGGGACATATTTCGTAGTAGAGTCGGACCGGTGCAGTCCACCTGGCAAAGATATTACTTTTCAATATTTAATAGTATTCGGGCGCCGGACGTGCCCGCCGCTACCCGCCGCTACCTGCCGCTACCTGCCGTCACCAGCTGGAGCTTGCTCTATGAAGTTGTATAGAACAAATGTTTTAAAATTGTAATAGTTTAGTAAATATTTAATTTTTAGTAGCTGCTTATCGTTCTACACGTTTGCGCAATTGTTGAAACATTACATGTTGAATGGCATGTCGTAACTCAACGCCGAAAAAGTAAATAAATGAATGTTATCAAGTTTGAGGATTTTTCCAATTTTTCAGTTTTTTGAAACAGTGTTTGATTATTCCTACTACAGTAGAGGGATTTAAATATTATTCCATCTAGCGATGAGTGAATCCGATCCATCGCAGTGTTTTTTAGTTGGATCATATAAAAATATGCATGAAACGATTAAATATTTTGAATGTTTATTAAATAAATACGCATAACTATGTGGTTTCCTCATTCAGAGGGCGTGGTGGCGCAGTGGTAGGTACAAGCGTGTGACTGTAAACGCGACGGTTAATAGTTGGATTCCATGGTTAAGTAATATATTATTATTTTTAAATAATATAAACTAACAAGATCTATATATAAATAATATTTACAATGATAAAATTTTATACACATTACTATTCAACTTCTGAAATATTTTATGATATTTATGACAATATCCGTATATGCAATTAAAAAAAGTCGCAAAATAATAAAAAAAGGACTTAATTTAAAAAACAGAACTTAGCTTTCAAAAATATAAAATGTAAATAAAACATATATTTGTCTCAGTTGAAACTACAATATTAATTACAAGGGAGAATATTTTCTGGAAATACCCTGAGACGTGGTAGTGAACTTAAATGTAGTATATTTGTTTGTCTTCGTCAGTAAAAGTTTTTCAAATAAATATATAAACAAACTTGAACTGAACAAAATTCTTGATATTTACTACTATAAAGTTATTTTTAATTGTGAGTTATGTTATTGTTGTTGTATTTTTAGAGAACATAAAAAAATAATACCTGGATTCTGTATTTCGTCCCCATATCGATATATTGATTATCTATAGTTCTTTTTCTTGGTCTGACTAAGGAAAGTGCCACGTGGGGAATAACACTTTGAAAATATTTTACTTTCTCAACTTCACGCTGTATCCCGCACGTAACAGGGTAGGCACATAGAGCTTAGTGTTAAGACATTCCGCTGCCCACTTACCGATGAATTCTGGAGGCAATGCGTGTTGAGTGACGGAACTGAACGCCACGCTTTACCTCGACACCAGAGTGTAGACATAAAAATATTAAATATTCATTTCTTCGAGTAAAAATCGAACTCACAAGCGTCACGTTTTTATAAACGCGATAGTTGTTGGTTTGACGGGTTCCACAGGGGCACAAGGGTCTCTTATTCACACTCTTGTGCCCCTGCGCCACGATTGGCCTCGATAACTGGTAGTTTGAAAATGTTATAAATGCAGTATTATAGTGTAGAACCTTATATACGATTCCTATTCGAGCTTGTCGACATTCTTTTATCTCTTAATTACTAATTAAAATAAGCTCAGTGCGCGCCAGGAAATTAGCGTACCATTGTTTTTGTTCTTGTTCTTTAATTAGTCTAACGATTATGATTCTTACTTTGGGGCGGTAAAAGCTGTAGATATTATAATAATTAATTTAATACTAGACAAAACTTTTAATTTTCGAAAAATTTTTAATTTAAGTTACAATTAAAATCAGATGATTCCCACTCGAGGAAACTAAATATGTAATAATTTTATTTCCTCGCTCTGGTAACGAGACAAAGCGCGGCGTTGACATCCATTACTGAAACCAAAACGAGGAATGGGAACGGAAATATCTTAATGAGAACGGAGTATCTTAACGTTAGGTTCCCAGGTACCTTCTACATTCCTTGCTATGTGCGGGATAACAGTGTGAAGCTAAAAAAACATATGAATTCTTTTCATTTCCTCGTTCTGGCATAGTTTAGGATGGAACACAAATTACGTCTATATATTATAAGCTGTAATTTTTCTTTTATTTTTTTAGGTTAATTCTGCCGATCTTTCCATATGTGATATATATACAACATGAATATAAATAAAGTTGCAACGAAAGAAAATTTCTCTTTTCTAAACGCGATTCTCTGTGGCTACTCCCCTAGGGATAAAGGTTGAAGTTAAGAAAAGCGATAGAAAAACAAATTGAAAGATACATTTTGAAACATTTTAGCAATTTTCATAAGTTTTATAACAAAATATGCATATAATATTTCTATTTGAATTAAACCATTGAATAACTCGCTATACAATACGAATGCTACAAAAATATTTCCCGACGGTGAGCGACGCGTTCGTCCATCAATTATCCGGCCCGTCGCTCTTAATCCGCCGCATTTATTAAACTGTTTAAACTTATTATATTGAGTTTCACGTGAAATATATGTTTTTATCTATATAAGTTTAACTAATGTTGTTCCTTTTTTCTTTATTTTTGTAGGTTTGTGGCTTTTACCTATTCTCCTCCGCTATATACATAGTTGTCTCTCGGTCAAATAAAAGTTACAATACATCGTACAGTCCTTCAATCATACAGTCCTAAGTACATCGGCGCGCAGTCAGAGTGGGTTACATCAAAATCATTAACTTTATGTCATATACCTTATAGCCTATTATACTTAGTTGTTTTTTTATTCGGCCCAGTTGTTCTGTTCAGTAGAAAACTCTTCACTTAAATAATATTAGTACATATATATATAGAACTAGATGGCGCGCGCGGCTTCGCCCGCTTATTAGGAGTGAATTCTAAAAAAACCACGAAACACGTGTTCAATAAAATATTTTTAACAGTCTGAATTTAATTTTTTATAAAAATCGGTGGCAATTTAAAGATTT
>DWQW01002475.1:0-26727 GCA_018249695.1 Heliconius erato demophoon | reverse complement strand
CTTTTAAGTTAAGCGGTGTAAGGTTTAGGTCATTATGTACTATGGCTTTGTGTAAGTTGGATTGTTCGGCTTTGCAATGGAAGTAATATCTAAGATTTTGAATTTGTTTGTTATGAAGGTTGACGACTTTTATTATTAAGTAAATATTTCATCTCCTCGAGTGGGGATCGAACCCACAACCAGTCGGTTTTGCAGTCAAACCTCGTGCCGCTGCGCCACGACCGGCCTCAACAGTCAGTTGCTGCAAATAAAAAAATCTGGTAAAAAAATGGTGTGAATCGATATCACCGCTACTATTCACTTTCGTTCTTTAAGTTTTTATTTTCATTGTATTCGAGTTTTTGAATGCTTCAATTATTCGTTGCCAGAGAGGAATTGTTGCGTCTGTCATTCGGAATTTCTCACTGTATTAATAGTGTGTTGTTTTTTTTTATTGTGGATATACTCAATTTATTTTTTAAGTTTCACGCTGTATCCCTCTCTCATTAGGGTAGGCTATCGAACCCTTAATCTAGAGTGTGTAGTGAGAATTAAAGTTAATATAGAGCTTAGAAGTTACATAATATCCCGCACACAGCAGGATATGCAGAGAGAACCTGGTATTAAGATACTCCATTCCGCTTTTCTCATTTTCGCCACTTTCCGCCGAGTTCTGGAGGTATTGCGTGTTGAGTGGCGGAATTCAACGCCGCGCTTTGCCTCGACACCAGATATAGAGGACGATGTGGAAGAGGTATACGGAGACTTTAAATTGAATTAGGGATAAAACAAGAACATAAAACCTATATTTAAAGATTTAAAGGTTGTGCTCTAGATGGTAAGGTTTTGATTTTTTTCAATAAAAGAGAAAATAATTGGCGAAGTGGCACGGTGTCTGATGGTAACCACGACAGTTGTGGCTTCAATCGCACTTAGAGGAATCATTTATATTTAAATTATTCTCTATCTTGGCCTAGTAGCGCGGCTTGAGCTCTGGAATTCAACATGCAATATTCCGTAAATTGAGAAAAGTATTGTCTTAACGTTAGTTTCTCTTCTGCCTACCACATAATCCAAGTTATGTGGGGAAAAGCATGAAAATCAGCATATCAACATTAAGATTTTGTCATTTCTTCGCTCTGGTGTCGAGGAAAAGCGCGGCGTTGTGTTCTGCTACTCAACATGCAATGCCTCTAAAATCCCGCAAAAAGTGGTGAACAGAGTGTCTTAACACTAGGTTCCCCGCCGTGTGCGGGATGCAGCGTGAAGCTGTTTTTTTTAACATTAAGATTTTACTGATATTATCAATGAAATTTAAATATTCTATTTTATTATCTCATTACCCTCATCCAGTATCAATGCAAAAGAAACGTTAGCCTGGTTAAAATATAAACCTACGTAATATTACATATACCGTAAAATTAAAAGCGAACTTGAACAGCAAGTAAAATATAATTTTGCTCCATTTTTAATTTTTACGCGCTGATATTACTAATAGTCGAGGCTTGTAAACTACGAACGGTACAATGTTTGTTTGAAACAACTTTCAAAAAATATTGCGGCTAAAAATTCTATACTGAAAAAGCCTATGTTTAAAGTCAATTTAATGAAAAATAAACTCTAACTTTCATGTTTTAAGGTACAGAATGTATGTATTGGCTTTGGTAGAATTGGTTTTGTGATGTGAGAAGTTTGTTTAGTCTCAACAATATTGAATGTAGGCCATCAAGTCGTATATAAAAATATATAGTTATTTCCATATTGAAATATTTCTTATTGGCTTTATTGATATTTGTTTTTGTGTCGCGTCTTATACTGTATGGCTTAAGTGTACGCGAATATGCATATTTAAAAGAATAAATGAGTTTTAAAAGAACATATTTTTTGATTTTATTTTCTATGATGTGTGATAAATGGATGGAAGAAAAATAATATATTTATAATATTGTGTGTGTGGTGTTTGTGTGATTGATAAAGTTCGTCGGCGGCCGCTCTATGCGGAAAGCGCAAGACCGATCGTCGTCTAAATACTTCGAGAATATCTTTTTCCAGAAGTGGAAGTACCTTTACTTCCACTTGATGAGAATATATGAAATAACGGAATAAAGAAAAACATAGCAAAATGGTTTATGGGGTGTTTTTGATGAGGCAAATGGCGGTGTTAAGTTCCGCCACTCACCGCGCAATGAAGAATTCGGCGGAAAGTGGGGAACGGAGTGTCTTAAAACTAGGTTCCCTCTGCCTAACCTGCTGTGTGCGGCATACAGCGTGATGCTGATTTGTAAAAATATGCTGGATTCACTAAAATAGCCATAATTTTTATAATTTTATGATTTATATTTTGATTTGCGTAGAATGTACTTCTTCTTTTCCCCAATTGGAGATAGGCAGAGACAACTCCCTATAAGAGAAATAATTGAGACTTGGTTTTTTAACCGACGATGTGTTGAGCAATGAAACTCCATGGAGTACTTAGTTTTTTAGGAAATAATTAAAAAAATAATTAATTAATTCCGTGTTACTAAATATAGGTAATTGTTCTCATTTCCTAATTCTTAAATAAATAATATCAAAAATACGTCTATTATAGTCAGTTTGATACTTTTTTAGAAGGCAGAGGGAACCTCGTGTTGAAACACTGCGCTACCCACGCATCGCCTAATTCTCGAGACTTTGACGGATTTTAACGACGCACTTTAAATTGAGAAGGAATCGAACCCAAGACTGCCACGATTACAGTCACACACTGTGCCTCTACGTTACAACGATCTATTCTATAGTAACGAAGAAAATACGAAGATTTTAAGAACCTCTACGAAGTTTCTTATATGCAATGGTTGTAAAGAAACTTCAGTAGTTTAATGCTGCTACTGACGAAGTTACGGCTTTTATTTAATAATATACAAAACTTCTGCCCAGTTTGTATGCCCGTTAACTAAAACATTTTACTGCTCTTCTTCTTCATGAAGAACAGGGGAACTAAGCTTTGACTATTATTTTATATTAAGATTTTCTTACCAGTAGTGCTACGTATCACATATTAATTTATATCAACACTAGAAACCCGCTCGCGGCTTCGCCCGCTTGGACTACATAATTATTTAGTTACTTAATCTGAATCACTTTCATGTTCTACTATTATGATTATTTTAAAGAAAATATTTTTACATTCAAAACTAAAGTTGCAGTTTATTTAATAAAGAAGTTACTTTATAGTAATTTGTTGAACAAAATTATAAATATAAATATATATTTTTTTTATTTAAGAATAGATTGAAATAAATTGAACACTAAATATGAAGAGAAATTTGTCAAAAACAATAATATAAAAATGCATTTAAATCGGTTAAGCCGTTTTCGAGATTAACGTCGCACGCTTACTGTCGCACGCTTTTGCCTCTGCTTAAAGCGGTATCTACGTTCTTTATGTTTCAGAGTAAGAGAGCTGCCGTATTAAAAATTACTTTTTTCAAAAATAGTATCTGAATTCAAAAAATCGATGTAATCATAATTCTATAATTATATATATTCCTCAGTTTATGGTCAAACGAATGAGTGATAAAAAAATGGCAAAAAAAAATTATGATGGAAAAGTGAGGGGGAAAAAGTTAGGGGGAGACCTCGGTTGACCTTCGAAAATAATATCAAAGATACTGGAGGTAGGTCACGTAAAAAGCATGGGGACGCCCCAGAGGGCATGTATGAAGAGGTTGATGACAGTGGACGAGGCGAAAGATGTATGTAGAGACCGTAACGTTTGGCGCTCTGCTCTCTCTGACTTCCCCGCTAGGGATAAAGCGTGAAGCTAAATAAAGTTAATTTATGGTGAAGGCCATCAGGGCATAGTGGCATAGTGTGTGATTGTATACGTGTCAGTTGTGGGTCCAAATCCTACTTGGGAGCATGAATTCATTTTGTTTCTTCGCTTCAGTAACAAGATAAAGTACGGCGTTGGATTCCGCCATTCAACTCCCTATGTTTCAAAAATTGGGGGGTCGGTGAAGGTGTATTTTTATACCAGGTTCTCTCTAACTACTCTGCCATACGACTAACCAGCCTGAAGCTAAACTATACTAATCTTAATTCCTAAGCACGACTAAATTCTGATTTTAAGTTTAACCTAAATCTTATATATTAATTATCTTACTTTCAAACTATATTATGTCTCGAAAACTGGGCGGTGTGTTTAAACCGAGTTCCCTCTAGCTACTCTACCATATGAGGAACTAGCCTGAAGCTAAACTATACTATACTATAATTTCCAAAAATTATATAAATCTAATTACATTTTTAACCCAAATCTTATAAAATAATTTTCTTATTATATTTTACATCGAGCAATTCATTAGAGCTAATTGAACCTGAATTTTTATGACGCTGTAAAAATGTAAACGTCCCTGACAATGACGCACAAACGACGGCACCGTTCCATTCATTCCTTTTATGGTCATACAAAATATAATTTCCTTTCAGTATTTGTACTTACGAATATGTTTTCGTTCGTGAAATTAGGTGAGTCGAATTTAGAATTTGGTAAATTAGAAAATAGTTCTATAGAAATAGATGTAGTCGCAGCGAAGAGGCGCAATATATACGCGACGGTTGTGGGTTCGATTCCCACTTGGAGGAATGAAATATTTTAAAAAAATTGTTTCCTCGTTCATCAACACGAGAATTCGGCGGAAAATAGGAAACGAAAGTTTCTTAATGGGAACAGATTGTCTTAGACTAGATTCAAAGGTTCCCCCTGTCTATCCTTCTATGTGCGGAATACAGCGCGAAGATAACAAAATAGGCATCAATAACAAGATATTGTAATGCTTATGAAGATTTATATTTACAAAATTGTCTCATTTTGTGTTTACAAAATGAGACAATTTTGTACATACAGAAAAAGATACGAATTTGAAACTATTTTCTATTTACTGTTTAACTCAAAATATCTCAAAAGTAAATGGTAAATAGATAAATATATCAACATTAGAAAACTCATTTTTCCATCGTAAAAGAAATACACTATATTTTTTTATGAATTTAAAAATAAATGCATGTTTGGATATTGGCAGTTCTGTAGTTCCGGAGAGTAGACCGAGGCGAATCGGATCATTTTTTCTTTAAATATATGAAAATCATACTAAACCATACTATATGAAACTTTTATTGGCTAGATAGTAATCATTAACGCTAGCTACGTAAAAGACATAACAAAACTTAAATTATTCATAAATTCTCAAAATAATTTACACAAAACCCACAAGACAGAAATATCCGATTAGCCCCATTTTGTGGGGCGAATAGAATCGAACATAAACGCTTTTACCTATAACATTCTTAAAAACTAAACTATATTCTAAAATAGACCTTTTTCCAATATAAGGTGTGAAACTCAATTTTTTTGCATAATCGTTAGAGGTATATAATGAAATTATAAGTACTTACCTTAGATGAGTGCCAAAAATGTAATATAAACAAGAACGTGAATCGCTGTCCAGCATTGAAGCAAAGCAAGCTTCGCATATAAACAAAGAATCAAAAAACTACCGTTGACGAGTAATAAGGACTGGAGAGAGAGAAGTAAGACACTAGATGTTTGAGTTATTTGTCTCACGTTATTTAAAGTATCAACGAATTTCTTATGTTGATCCGATTCCCCCAGTGATCCGATTCGCGTCGGTCTGCTATAATTAGAAGACTTATATATGTACAATCCAGAGAAGAGGCCAGTCGTGGCGCAGGGGCAAAAAGTGTGCCTGTAAATCGACTGGTTGTGCCTCCAGAAATTGGCGGAAAGTGGGGAACGGAGTGTCTTAACACTAGTTTCCCTTTGCCTACCCTGCTGTGTGCGGGATAATGTGTCCGGTTAAGGGATACAGCGTGAAGCTGAAAAAAATATATATGCATAATCTTTTACGCATAGACAGATTTGATAGAGACATAACCTATATAATGTAAATAACAGTTTAATATGGTAAAAATATAACATTATACTTTTCATAATTAAAATAAAAGTAAGCTATTATTAATATGACAATTATAAATAAAAGATTTTTAAATATCACTATTTTTATTATAGAATTGACGTCAAACTCCCACACTAACCTTTCGCTGAGACATTATTTTCTATACAATAAAGTTACTTAAAAAACTTCGCTAGGCCTTCCAGAATTCAGCGGCAAGTAAGGAAGGGAAGTGTTGTAATGAGAAGGGAGTGTTAAGGCACTCTCAGGTTCCCTCTGTCTACCCCGCTATGTGCGGGGTACAAAATAAAGCTAAAAATCGACTTCAAAAACTATACATACATATACATAAAACCAAAAACTAAAAAAACACTAAAAAGTTAATATATACATATTTTAATAACTTAAAAAAATATTATTGATGCGTATATTATTATTTATTTAATACTTACTTTATTAAGAACTAACTTTACCGGCGTGGTTAAAAGAAAATAAGAACTTTGTATGACCTATGAATGTGTATAAGTATCGAGGGTAACACTGACGAGGGACCGTGGGTTATACTCGTACATCAAATGATAGCGTGCTGTAATATAGTCTGTATAAACTATACCTCATCGATAAAATTAGACTGTACAACTCGAAAATAGCTTTAAAAAAAATCAGCATCACGCTGTATCCTGCACACTGCAAGGTAGACAGAGGGAACCTAATGTTAAGTAACTCCGTTTCCCAGTTTCTGCCGAATTCTGGAGGCATTGCGTTTTGAGTGGCAGAGAACTCAACGCCGCGCTTGTCCTCGACACCAGAGCGAAGAAATGGAAATATAAATTTAAGTAAATATTTCATCTCTTCGAGTGGCGATCGAACCCACAACCAGTTGGTTTTACAGTCACACTTTGTGCCCCTGCGCCACGACTGGCCTCAAAATAGCTTTTTATTGGAACCAAACGAGTTCCCGATATAAGAGCGCTCAATCAAACTAATGCCTCAACGTTATAGTATTAGTATGTCACAAACTTCCAATATAAATATAGAAACAATAGTATAACAATGTAATTTAGAGATTAGTAAACCTTGCAAATTGCCTATATATATTAGATGCCTAGATTAATTCTGTAACATACATACCCTAAGTTTATCTCAAGGCTATGAATATTTGAAATGCATGTGTTTTAGACGCTAATGCACACGGTGGTTATGGATTCATACACTTCTGTGGTATTATCAATTTTAAGACTTCGATTTTAAGCTTTAAAGAAGCTTCACTCTTTTTTTCGCAAGACAAGTCAGGAGAAACTTGATGTTAAGTCACTTCGTTGCAAAGTTTCCTTTTCTTGTTGTCTTGTTACGAGTCCCAGTCGATATCAAAATCAAAACTTCAACGGGCAGGTGAGCCTAGCAACTAAGACTAACGTATAGTATGAAAATATATATAAAGTAAATATATATTTTTAGCTTCACGCAGCTTGCAGAATAAACAGAAGAGAAGAGAAACAGAAGACAGGATAGTGTTAAGGTTTTAACGGTTTTGCTATTAAAGCTAGTTACTCTGTACTTTCACAGAATTCTCTAAAAGATGATCATGTGTTTTTTTTGTAGCATATTATGGAAATAAAATAATATTAATACTATCCTTCCCCGAGTAGGAATCAAACTCATAACCGTAAGGCATACAGTTAGACACAGCTCGACTGAGCTACAATAGACTTATATAAACATGTCGTTTAATAACCTAACCTATATAATACAGTCCTCACTGTAGTCGTTCTATTTACTTTAGTCATACTAAGAAATTGTCTGTAATATACTCTTAATGTGATGTATAAAATATATTTTTGTGTGAAAGATTTTATTTCATTCTATTGAGGCCAGTTGTGACTCAGGGGCAGGCATGTGACTGTAAACGCTGTGGATTCGATTCCCACTCTAAAAAATTATATATTTAATATTTTCATATCTTCGCACTTGATGTAGAGGCAAACCGCGGCATTGAGTTCCGCCACTCTACACGCAATGCCTCCAGAACTTGGTGGAAAGTGGAGAACAGAGTGTCTTAACACTATGTTCCCTATACTTACCCTGCTGTGTGCGGGATACAGCGTGAAGCTAATTTATTTATCTTTAGTTAGTTTATCAACAATTTTTTTACTTTCTTTAGCGGTAACAAGAACATAGCGTCTAGACATAGGTATCTAGAGACTGTAGCGTTTGGCACTCCGTTCTCCCTGACACCTCTAGGGATAAAGCGTGAAATTAAGTTAAGTTAAATTGGAACCCACAACTATTGTTTTTACAGTCATATACAAATTATATATACAAATAGAAATTTAATATGTACCAATCGTTAACTACAGTTTACTAAGAAAATACAAATGTATACATTACTATTAAGTTCGTATTATTCGTAATTCCAATTAGGTTATTACAATAATTGAAGCGCACGACTATTCAAGCCATTTATACATTTACAAATGATATATGAACGCTCTCCCAACCCATATAGAGTCAGCTTATGGACTTGTCTTGAATGAATTGTTAATCAAATTATAATATTAACTTTACAATATGGCATATTTTTACTTTGAATTTTTTATATTTTTTTTAGTTTCACTCTGTGTCTCACATATTGTAGGGATGGTGGGGGAAATGGGTTCCGAGTGTCAAGATACTCTGTTTCCGAGATTGCGCTCACTTTTCGATACTGTGTGATAAGTGGCGGAACTCAACACCACGTTTTGTGTTATAATTGAGGCTAGAAAATGTAAATAATTCATTTCCCTAAATGGAAATCGAACTCACAACCGTTTCGTTTACACTCGAATGCTGTACACTAATCCACGTTGGTCTCCTTATTAGGAGGCAGCCGTAACAGTACAGTACGTAAGTGTTACTAGGTACATAATAATGTATTGCATTTACGTACTTATACCTAATAATTTATCCAAATAAACTAGCAATACAAAATTTTTCCGTAGATAATAGATAGATTTATCACGGAATTTGTTACCAGAGAGAAAAAAAACTCGTTATCTCAAGTGGAAATCGAACCCACCGTTACGTTTACAATCAGCTTTACTAATATAATAACTATAACGAAATGATCTATTAAAAATTAGAACTTTCTAGAACAGAAGACTAGCTTTAACCTCTAAAAATCTACTTTGCGTTATCCGACCAATATAAAATATGAAACACTGTGCAAAATTCGTTTTGACGCCCCCTCCCCCCCCCTCTCCACTCGTGAGCTGTCGGCAAATTTCGGCTGACTTCGTAACGCCGTAGCGGCAGTTACGTAGCGACGGTCGTAGCGCCTCTACGCCTCTACGTCGTTTGATATCGTGGCTGTGTTTATTTTGATGTGGTTTTGAGTGTTACTTTTCGTGTGAACTAATATGTTCAGTGGCAGTGTTGAGGATATTACCCAGGTTCCTGTTTAACGGTGGAAAATAATGGTAGTTATTAACATTTTTTGTATTTATGTAGAGATAGATGGTTTTGGATTTTTTTGTGTTTATAATTGTAATTTTTTGGAAAAATACTTATATTTGGGTGATAATTTGATTATTTAAAGTTTTAAATGAAATGTGATTGATCAATATAATAGTTTTTTTATAATTACTAAATCGTTGAATGTGCAAAATCCCAGACTTTTTCGTTTAGACACAGTAAAAATATTTATTATTTCATATATTTTACTAGTACCCAATACAAAATTATAAATTATCATTTGAATTTTGCGAAATAATTATATAAATTTCTTAATCAACTTACTATAGGCATAAAAATTCCGAAAGTTAGAGAGACTCCTTACATTAAAGATCAAAAGAGGGACGTGACAGATAAAACTAACGAAGTCTTCAAAAGAATAAATCTTAACACGTAACAACATATATGAAAAATGTCGTAAATAAATTATTATACTCTTCTCTTCATAAAAACAGTAAACAACTCAGCTTCTCCTGTATGCCGCATACAGCAGAGTAGACAGAGAAATTCTAGTGTTAAGACACTCTGTTATTGAACACTTTCCACCGAATTTTTCGAGGCATTGCGTATTAAGTTGCGGAACTCAACGCTGGGGTTTTGCCTAAATAAAAATAGGCAAAAGAATAATTATTCTTCTTTTAGATATAGATAAATGTTGTGCGAGTTCATTTGGTAACGAATCGAATAACGATCAATTTTATCGTTACTTTGGCTATAAAGATCCGTTGTTCAGCTGTGATGGATATTTTCAAAGTTCAATAGTAAAGATCATGAAAGTCAACAGCTAGGAAACTAAATTATAATATTAATAATTTTAATTTTATATTATTTATTCTATCAATGAGCCAACTGGACAGCGCGGTGTTTAGTTCCGCCACTCAATACCCCGAATACGGTACGGTGCGGAAAATCCAATATTAAGGTACTAAGGCCAGATTTATATGCCACTCTCAAGTTGGAGATCGATCTTGAGATGACGGTTTTATTCAAGATATGTAATTTATGACCTTAGCTATATCTGCTTACCGTGCTATACTGGAAAATTTGTGAAGCTGAAAATAATATAATAAAATTTGTAACCTAACACAATAATTTAAGCGCGACACATTAATTATAGGCTAACAAACCTACGTCTAGTACCTACATAGTATTTATCAAATTTACATAATTTATCACAAAACAATTGTTTTTTTTAAGGCA
This sequence comes from Heliconius erato demophoon, assembly GCA_018249695.1. NCBI lineage: Eukaryota > Metazoa > Arthropoda > Insecta > Lepidoptera > Nymphalidae > Heliconius > Heliconius erato. The sequence goes on along the minus strand of DWQW01002475.1, from coordinate 16,102 downwards.
GGCCGTTCCCTGACTGGCCTAGTGCACTTGCACAAGCATGTGACTATAAATGCGACAGGTTGTAGGTTCCATTCCTATTTGAGGAAGCGAAATAATAACTCTTTTCACCCTTTCGCTAAGATTGAGTTCCGCCACTCAACATTCAGTGGAAGTTAGGTAACGTATGTGTCTTAATGGGAAAGGAGTGTCTTGACACTAATTCTACTATTATATTCAGACATTACGTTCTATATTTCCGTCTAAATTTGAGACACTCCGTGCTGTGTGACGGAACTGAACACCGAGCTTGATGTTACATATTTAAGGATCTGGATACCCTTTAATTTGTGAATATAAATTCTTTAAAATATTTTTAATAAAAGTTTTTCATTGAATATTGTAAATGTATTGTATTATATCTCTTATTGCTGTGAATTTTTTGAAACGAACATAACATCTATTATATTTTTTCTTTTATATTACTCTTTTGCAGTTTATTAAGAGCTTGCGCGTTTCAAAAAATAAAACTGTAAGTAACTTTCATGAACAGGTCACTAAATACTGTATGACTAGCGCATTTATGTTTTTTCCTTATTTCTTAACATTTAATAAATTTTTATTGGAATATGTATTTTAATATATAATTTATTATTAATATTACACATGAGAACTATAAAATATTTAAAACCATCGTGGATGGGTGACAATCTTAAATTAAGAGCAGTGCTAGCAGCTTCGATCCCCACTCGGGTGAATTATTTTCAGGTCTTTTGTTGATGACGTGTTGTGAAAGTATCAAACCCAGTTTTAAATTTGACTATTTAAAAATAATAAGTCATATAAGTCTTGAATTCGGGCGAAAAATGGCAAACAGATCATCTTAATGCTAAGATTTCTCTGCAACTTTTTTAAATGCGTAATACAGCGTGAATATCCAACAAAATATATTATTTGTAAGAAAACGTCTTATAAAGAGTTATTGCATCGATTTTGCACTCAACATGAGTGTCTTAACACTAGGTTCCCAGGTTCCGTCTACCTATTTTACTGTATGCATGGTAAGAATAAAGCTAAAAAAAATATATGCATATAGTGATAAATTACTTACTTTTGAGCGATTAAAATGTAAATGAATAATTTCTTTAGAACGAGCTACAATGGATCCGGTGAAGGCTTTTTAAGTTAAGATCTATGAAGTTTATTTCAAGACATTATTACGCTCTAAATTTTCTTTGTTTCGGTAGTCTGGCAGGTACTATTTTTAGGTAATTGCCTTTTGTACTAAATTTATAATTTTTTGCTGTTTTATCATTCTTTATCAGCTTCACGCTGTATCCTGCACACAGAAGGGAGGCAGAGGGAACCTAGTGTGAGATACTCCGTTCTCCACTTTCTGCTGAATTCTGGAGGCATTGCGTGTTAAATGGCAGAACTCAACGCCGCGCTTCCCTTCGACACCAGAGCGAAGAAAATGAAAATCTAAATTTAAGTAAATATTTCATCTCCTCCAGTGGGGATCGAACCCATAACCAGTCGGTTTTACACACTTTGTGCTGCTGCGCCACGACTGGCCTCACTGTTTATGAATTGACTGTTTTATGAGTTGGTCTCGTCATTTAGAAGACGTAATCAATTGAATACCCATAACTTATTTTTAAATTAAGTGCATTCATATGATTTTATAATATTTTACAGGATTAGGAAAATTTTAAAGACTAAAATATTTTGTCTAATGATGTTAGGAATGATAAAAAATAAAAAAATCTGCTTCCCGCTCCATCCCGTATATAGCAGGGTAGGCAGAGGTAACCTAGTGCTAAGACACTCCGTTGCTGTTTGCTGTGTGACTGCGTGGGTTCGATTCCCACTAGAGAAAATAAAAAAAAAATGATATTTTCTTTCCTACGCTCTGGTCTCGAGAAAAAGCGCCGCCTTGATTTTGTTGATGTAGACTCCAATCAACACGCAATGCTACCAGAATTAAGCGAAAATTGAGATGCGGAGTGTCTTAACACTACGCTGAAAAAAAAACATATCTATTTGTTAATTCTTCAGTTGTACCCACGTTATTCTAAACTTACTAGACGTCTCCCACAAAGTTCATTGCTTGCACGAATTTTACTCGAAAAGTCCCATTTTTTTTCCTTATTAGCTCATTGGCACACTGTGTAATATTACTAAGACGAAGAAACCAAAAAAAACAACCCACAACCATCACGTTTAAAGTCACACGCTCAACACCAGTGCAAACAAATGAAAATATTAAATATTTAATTTCCTCGAGTGGGAATCGAAGTCACAACCTGCGCCACCACTGGCTTTGTATAGTAAAATATATTTTAAATATTCTTATTCTGCACCAGTCCCAATAGACAAGACAAGTCACGTAGTACTTTATAATAAATTTTATATACACTTTAGCCCAATTTAACTTAGAAAGGTGTTTTGGACGTCAAAGTAAACTAAAAGTATAGAAATAATTTTGTTGCGAACCTTTAGGTTAACAATTTTATTCAGGAACATAATAATTTTGGAAGTTTCGTTAATTTCTATGAATAAGATATTATATTAATAATAATGTTTTTGAGGCCAGTCGTGGCGCAGCGGCACGAAGTGTGACTGTAAAACCGTGGTTGTGGGTTCGATCCCCATTTGAGGAGATGAAATATTTACTTAAATTTATATTTCCATTTCTTCGCTCTAGTGTCTAGGCTAAGCGCGGCGTTGAGTTCTGCCACTCAGCACGCAATGCCTCCAGAATTCGGCAGAAAATGGGGAACGGAGTGTCTTAACACTAGGTTCCCTCTGCCTACCCTGCTGTGTGCGGGATACAGCGTGAAGCTGATTTATAATGTTTTTGATTTTGAGTTTAAGGCCGTTGTGGTGTAGTGGGTCAGTCTCTGACAGTAAACACGATGGCTGTGCGTTCAATTCCAATATTTTTTTTCTCTGTTCAGTCAATCAGTTCAGGCTGTTTCCCTTCACGCTGTATCTCTCATATAGTTGAATAGGCAAAGAGAACCCCAGAACCTAGTGTTAAGACTCTCCGTTCCGCATAAAACTCTTTCGGTCGCCATTTACCATTGAATTTTTAAAGTATTGGGTGTTGAGTGGCGAAACTCAACGCCACCTTTTACCTTGTTACCAAAGCGAAGAAATGATAATATTAAACATTTCATTCCTTCGAGAGAATCGAACCCACAATCGTCGTATTTACAGTATCTGCGCCACGACGACCACACTCATAGTCACACATTTAACAAAGTTTACATAGTAGACACTTAACTCGATCTTCATAAAGGCTTTGTGTAACGGAAGTGCTACAGTATTTTATTGTTAGCTTTTTACTATTTGAGATTTATAGCAAGATAAGAGTTAATACGAGAAGTAGTTGTTTATTACATCGTAAACTTTTTATATACATAAGTAAATTATGTGAAATTTTGATTTGTTCATAATTTTTTGGCATTAGTTAATATAGTGATGCATCACTGTGCAATTTTTTTTGTTGTAATGACAGAACTATTATAGTGGGTTCAGTCATCACTCGTGAGAATGAATTATTTACGTTTCCTTACTGTGGGAAAAAAACGGAGTGTTGATTTCTATCAATCGACACATGATAACTTCTTGAATTCGGGCAAAAAACAGAGAACAGAATGTCTTGACACTAAGTACATTTTGCCTACTCTGCATTACTTATGTTGAAATAGTAATCTAAAATATGTTTTTTTTCTTGTCTTTTTTTCGGCTTCACTCTGTAGCCCGTATGTACCAGGGTAGGCAAAGAGAGTCTAGTGCTAGGACACTCCGTCGTGCGTCCCATTTACCGCCTAATTCTAAAGGTCTTGCGTGTTGAGTGGCGAAACTCAAAAGCCTCACTTTGCCTCATAGAAATAGAAATAAATATTTCTTTTAATGGTAATTAAACCCACAACCCTGCGCCACGACTGTCTTCCACTTGTATTCTTATTATTATTTTTCATATATCTTCATTAAATTACACATATCTACATTATTTTCCATATATCTAAATAACCTTTCCAGAACTTGAACCTGTTACAAACACTGCAACTGCGTCATGACGGCGTCAGATATTTATTGAGATTTACATTTTTCAACGTCACAATATGTATAGTGAATGCCACAAATGGCCTTAGTAATAGGTTGTGGAAGCCAAATCGTTTTTCAAGTCGGTTTTGGTTCAACCTATAATTCATAGCCACGCAGTAGGTGCGCGATATAAGAGCCAAATGGGTATTTATTAGTGTACTAGATTCCACTTGCGACTGGATATTTATTGAAACATTCTTAAATTATGTATTTATGTACATTATATATTTAAGTTGAGAAAATCAATACCTATTAGTATCGCGCATACAGCAGAGTAGGCGGAGGGGACATTGTGTTAAGAGACTCGATTTACCATTACATTGCATGTTGAGTGGCGGAACTTAACGCCGCGCTTTGTGTTGACACCAGAGCGAAAAAAAGGAAATATTAAATACTTAATTTCCTCGATTGGGAATCGAGCACAATGTGTCGCATTTACTGCCACACTTTGTACCCCTCCACGTCTGGCCTCAATATCTCTTACGTATTTCTAATTCCATACATTTCAGTTTTATATTTTGTAAGTCTTTCAAGGTGTCTTTGACGATTTTTAGAGTGAGCAAGGGTGAATATTAAAAGACGAAACGGTGTTGTATTTGGTTGCTTATGGAAATGTCTCTTGAAAGATAGTAAGGGACCTGTTTCTAAAGAAAATTGAGATGGAATGATTTTAACTAAATTGTCTATACCTTTTTAACATTTTTAAAGTGTTAATCCATACTTAGAAAAGAAAATACTTATTGAGAAAATGTATAAAAATTTGAACGTAGCGGGACTCGAAGCCTCGCCTCTTGGAAACCAACCAGGTCGGTTTCAAATTTTTATACGTTTTTTAATAAGTATTTATAGTCTATGCCTACCCATTATAATATTGTCTCCTATATGTGGACACAGAAGACGTTCTCCACTTTCTACAATTTTTACTGGCAATTGCGTTTTGATTGGCAGAACTCGATGCCAAGGTTTTCAAAATGCTAAAGCGAGGAATTGAACATCACTCCCCCCGAGTGGGAATCGAATCTATAAGCATTACGTCCCGCTGCGCCACGACGGCCTCAAAATTGTAGTAATAGAGAAGAAATAAAAAAGAATTTACCATAATAGTATGTTTTGGTGTAATTTTGTATACAAAAAGATACTTTTTCGAATCTTTTATGCTTACGTCTTTGCTTATTCATAAAGTTTTCGTGACATAATGCCCTTGGATGTCAGGTTGAACACTTCTAATATATTACTTTTGTACGTCAACCTCTTTTTGGAGTTTTCTAGTTTATTATTATTCTATTCTATTCTATATTGAATAAGACAGTGTGATTATCTGTCAGCTTAACCAATTATGAAATGAAGATTTTTTGACGTCAGAATCTGGATTTCGGGAGAGAATCCGGTAATCTAGTGTTAGGACACTCTGTTACCAATAATATACTTCCGTTGTCCGTTTTTCGCCGAATTCTAAAGGCAATGCGTCATTATTAGGGCGAGGAAATAAAAATATATAATATTTTATTTCTTCAAGTGGGAATTGAACCTCTAATATGTCGCATATACCAGTTGCATGTTAGATCCCTCATGGGACTAATTTTTTATATACATATGAAGATTTTTTTTTTAATTTTTTTCTTCGCCTATTAAAAAAGATTGTAAGTTAAACATCTATTAATGACGTAAATTTTAACTTAACATACATAAGACAGATATAGTGAATTAAATATCTGTTTACAGTACTAAACACCGTTCTGACAAGGCAAGCGTTGACTACCGTCAATCACATGCAGTATCTTAATTCGCTAAATGCGAGAAATCTTCTTATTATTTTCCTTATTGTTAATCTCGATTATTTTGTTTATTTGGATAGCATTGACAGAGGGACCTCGAACTAGTTTCAATATTCTTTTGTATGATACAATACTATGAACTATTTTTATTTAATACTACCGGCCCTCGTGCGGCTACGCCTGTTTGAAATATACGGATGTTTATTTTGTGTATTTAAGAAAAAACTGATCAAGTGCGAGTTGGAATCGCCCACAGAGGGTTCAGTTCCAATGTCAGAATTGTAATTCAGGAATACCTTATAAATTTTGATGACGTTTACACTTATTTTGTATGAAATTAACAAATAAATAACTAATACTTTCTGGATTTTTCCTTTATTAATATTGCAAGATTATTTATTAATAGTCAAGTTTATTAATATTTATTAATAGTCAAGTTCTTATATTTTTTTTGTGTTTATTAATTATTTTCGCTTGTTTTCTTATAAATTTGCTTTCTATTAAATGTGTTTTAAGTATTATTTAATTCTAATCTATATATATAAAAGGACTTGTGCTGACTGACTGAGGTAAGACGCACGCAGAGCCGTAACGGCTGATGGTAGAAACGTGAAATTTGGGCAGATGTTTATTTTCATATTCTGGACATCCACTAAGAAGGGAATTTGAAAAATTTTAACCCTAAAGGGATGAAATAGAGGTTGAAAGTTTGTATGGAAAACAAATTAAATCGGCACTAATTTTTATAAAAATTGAAATTCATACTCTTAAAAACATTTAATTAAACACATGTTTCATGGTTTTTTAGAATTCAACCCTTAAAGGTGCAAATAAGAGGTTGAAAGTTTGTATGGAAAAATCTTTAAATCGTCATCTATTTTTATAAAAAAATTAATTCAGACTGTTAAAAATATTTTATTGAACACGTGTTTCGTGGTTTTTTTAGAATTCACCCCTAAGGGTGCAAATACGCGGGCGAAGCTGCGCGCGCCCTCTAGTTAAAAATATATGTACACAAATACGAAACGCTCTAGACTGATTCTCGATTTTTTTTTGTAATATAAGACAAAACTGTGGAGTAATTATTTTATTACATCAGTTACATTCATTATTTAATAGAAACATGAACCAACATTAACTAGATTAATAAGAAGAACAATTATGACTATCTTTTTGTGAATAATTCTCTGAGTGTACATCGAATAAGGGTAAATTTAGACAGACACAGAACAAAAAGCTGATTTTCTTTTTCTAGAATTCTTTTTCTTAATGCATTTTAAAAGGTTTATGTGAATGTCTATAGGTAAAAGCACTAATATAATAAAACATTTTTTAAGATATTGTGCAGAATATCAGTTGTTTCTGTCGAAGTTATCCAGATTTACCGTATTTTTATCCTGTGAAGCCAGTCATGGCACAGGAGCAACCACCACACGAGTGTAAACGACTGTTGGAATTTGATGTAAAGAGAGACACGGAAGTGTCTTAATGTAAACGGAGTGTCTTAGCACTAGGTTCCCAGATTCCCCTCTACCTACCCTGCTACAGAATACAATGTGAAGCTAAAAATAAATATTTTATCTTAAAAAAACGATCAAGCAGCTAAAAAACACTTTTTTTATCATACATTGAATCATATTAGAAAAATCTCAGCTAGATTCTTAACGCTTTGAAGAGCTCTATGATCAAAGGCAGGACACTGAAGACTATTACTTGAGACGGCAAGTATATTGAAGTAGCTGCTGTGGTGTCACTTCTTATGTTGCTATACCGGGGAATTCTTAAATCTAATGTTATTAGTATACTTTCATTATATACAAAAGCAATCTTTTTTTTAAGATGCGACGTTAAGTTACGGGATACAGCGTAAAGTTGATATAAAAAAAATCTGTACTTTTTTATATGTTTTATAAATGATATTGATAAGTACTTGTGGTTATCAGTCAGTGTGAACACTTGTAATAAAACGGAACTGCATTTATTAAATATGAATGGATTTATATTTTTTATTTTTTACTTCACGGTTTATTCATAGTGTAGGTAGAAAGAACTTAGTGTTGATTCACTACGTTCTCCGCACACCGTCAAATTTTTAAAACATTTCGTGTTGATTGGCGCTATCTGCGAGATACAGCGTATATCTGAAAAAAATTCAACGAGGATAATTTCAATATGAGTCGCAAATAATAGTTAGTGATGTATATTATATAATAGTTTTTATAGACACTATAAAATATATTTAAAAAAATGGATTTTTATGGAAAAGGCGAAGCAAACGATTGTACGGGTCACCTGACGGTAATTGATGATTGTCGCTCACGATCGTAATACTAGAGGAGCTACAGGTGCGTTTCCAGCCTTTAAGGAGGGGATAGGCGCGCTTATTGAAAGACTTATGACGCAGTGACCTGAAACCAGGCATAAGCAACTCCTCACTTGGGGAATGGCCCAACCCTGGAAGTTCCTAAGAAAGTGCAAAGTAGTGGTGTGCCACGTATCTAGATGGTGAGGTTGAGGTTGTGAAATACTGTGCGGTTACAAAATTTGGTTGCAAGTTTAGGTCAAACAGTTCCCCAAAATACTACCATTTCTAAGTGTAGCAGTAAGGAGACATCTCTCAGCGCAGCCAAAGTGTCAAGCCTTACTGATGACATTTGTGTTTTTTTTTCATTACCACATCCTAGAGGCATTCGTTATTACCGAATATTATTTTAATATTTGAAATATTTTTATGCAGGAAAATTTATGCGTGAAGTTGCTTTGTATATGTTTGGTTCCTTTTTAGTGTTAAAAATTAAAAGAATATAACCGTTGTGCTGTAGAATAGTGTCTTAGTATCTTCTATTCGGGCCAACTATTATACCATAGACTATAAAATTATTTTTGTTACACAAAAGCTCTACCACTTAGCACACAATGTCTTACCACTAATTCACCTAGTTTAGATAATATCTAAACCGAATTTTGGAACTATTTTTAGCCTATATTCCTTATTTTTTGCAATTCAAGACATAAAATGACATACTAACAAATAATTGTCATAATTTCTAACTAACATTCCGTTACTCACCTTGTGCCCTTTTTTCGATATGTAGTATGTTAAATGACTGGAATGGTTTCTTACTTCAATGAAAATATTCAAATAATTAATTTCCCATAGTGGGAATCAAATCCACAACCGTCGCGTTTATAGTTAACCGATGTGCCGCTGCGCAACGACGGTTCATAAAAACAATAATATGCCTAGAAATGTCACCGCTTCACTTAATTGAATAATACTTTCCACCGCATTCTGGAGGCATAGCATGTTGAGTGGCGGAACTCAACGCTGCGATTTGCCTCGTTGCCAGAGCGAGGAGGTGAAAATATTAAATATTTCATTTCCTCGATTTGAATCGAACCCACAACCTGTCGCGTATTTACAGTCACCATGATTGGCGTCACTTGGTATTGTTAGACATGATATAAGACTTTTACCACTAAAAAGCCAAAATTTGAAAAATTATGGTGTTCTTATCTATTTTACCTTAAAATTGAAATGCAAAAAAAAAAAATCTTGTGAAAGAATTTATACTAAAGAAACTTCTGTTAACTTTTAATTTCTATGCTAGAATTAAAATTTGCATGTATGTTGCCAAATAAGTAAATAATAATAAATATATAATATATAACAAATTTAGTCTTTGTATGTATGTTGTTGTGTTAACTTCAGAAATTTCGTAATTGTTTGGATTCTCCGATTCTTATCTTCATCCAAAAAATAGTTCTGCACTGAGTAAGTTAACTCAATCGGTCTAATGAGGCTACAGTAACTAATAATGCTTAAATAGATTGATTTCTTTGCATTTACATTGGGTGTTGACTGGCGGAACTCAACGCGGTAGTTTATACTGTAACGTAAAATGCTTTTGAATACAAAATTATTTTAATAATAATAATCCATAATCACTGGGGAACGGAGTGTCTTAACACTAGGTTCCCTCTGCCTACCCTGCTGTGTGCGGGATATAGCGTGAAGCTAATAATAATAAATAAATAAATATTTTAACTCGAGTGGGGATCGAACCCACAACCAGTCGGTTTTACAGTCACACGTTGCGCCAATACGCCATGACTGGCCTCATTTTAACATTGAAAATTATAATAAAAAAAATTGCAAATGATTATACGTTTTTTAAAGTGATTTTCAACTTTTAATTGTCAATTCAACTTTTAACTGAAGCGGGCCTTGACACGTTCAATAAAATTTTAATTTTATTATGTAAAGTTTAAGTGAGAAGTGAAAAATTAAATGTATATAATAGACAGTGAAAATGTTTTAGTGTAACTGGGATTTAGACAATATTTTGTTGTGAAAAATTGTTGTTAATGTGATTGAAGTTCAATTAAATAAAGATTAAATTATAATTATATAATTAAATAAGATTAAATACAGATATTTAAAGGAAATGAGGTTAGAGAGAAATGCAAGATCAGCGTAAATAGTAAAATATTGGAACAAGTGAACGAAGTGGTATATTTGAGAATTGTGTTTAGTAGAGCCAGGACGGGTCAGTCGTGGCGCAGGGGCACAAAGTGTGACTGTCAAACCGACTGGTTGTGGCTTCGATCCCCACTCGAGAAGATGAAATATTACTTAAATTTATATTTCCATTTCTTCGCTCTGGTGTCGAGGCAAAGCGCGGCGTTGAGTTCTGCCACTCAACACGCAATACCTCCAGAATTCGGCAGAAAGTGAGGAACGGAGTTCTTAATATTAGGTGTCTCTCCTTACCTTGCTGTGTGCGGTATACACCGTGAAGCTAATTCGTGTTTAGTAGAGACACAAGATACGAAATGGATGTGGAAAGGTTGCAAGCTGCATCGACGTGATGACGGAACGTCAACTTATGGACATGTTTGGCCGTACTAAATGCATTGAGTACTGTAATACGGCAGCAAAATCTGAAAGAAAGATTACTGCTTTGGAGCTGCCTATTCATAGGATATGCTGATACTGGGGTAGAAAGATTAGTTGACCGAATCCGTAATACACAAAGAATAGTATGTACCAGCGACGATGTCACGGTGTGAATGAGGAAGAACGTTCTCAAGGGGGCGCACCCGTTTGGGCACGATAAGAGAATGGATGATATAACAAAGGCAAAAAAGATTTATGAAGGAAGAGTGAGTAAAGCAGGGAGAGACTTCGATAGACCATAGAAAAAACAGTATTGATGACATTGGAAGAAGGTTACGTAAAAATATAAGAGGTTGTATATGAAGGTTGTGTATGTAAAACGGAAAGTATGTACAAAGAGGTTGATGACAGTTGACGAGGCAAAATAGGTATGCAGAGACCGTAGCGTTGGGCACTCCATTCTCTTTTGCTACTCTACTAATAGGAAAGAAATAAAGCTTATTAAAATGATTATGAAGCCAATGTAATGCAGTGCGACAGCGTTTGACTGTAAACGCAATGGTCGTGGTTTCAATTTTTATTCGGGGGATGACTATGACCATGTCTCAACAAACAATGTCTAAAATTCGGGCAAAAAGTGAAGAACGGAGCGATTTTATCCAATTTTTATTTGTATACTCTACTTACCAGGGTTACCCGCGATAAAGTTTAGGGCTGAAATAAACCTAATATAAAAATATTAAAAAAAAATTGTGCCACGTTGTGCCAGTAGAAATTCAACTATTTTAAATATTATATAGAACGATAGGCGCTTGCAGGCTTCGTTTACTTGTACTTTATGACGTAAATCGTAAAATCTCTATTTTTTCCATTTCTCCGAGAATTTCGGAGAATTCCTCTTTTAGTGCCCCCTATTGTAAGGATTCATACCACTTTTCATCTATCTGCGTAGTATTAGCTCTGCGTTTCCTGTCAATTGCGCACGGCTAAGTCTTGATTTATTGTATAATTCAATTCAAGTAAATTCTTACAATATTAATAGTAGAGTTAAATCACTATGTCTCAGCGAAGGTTTATAGAATTAATAAAACAGTTTACACAGAGTTTTTTTTTAATTAAATAAAATAGTAATAACAAGAAAGGATCGTATTATAGGGAAAAATCCGATCTTTGCTTATTTTCTTTGTTGAAGATAAAATCTAAGGTAAATTATAAGGAAGATTTTTTATGTTACGTTAAATAAGATTACTAATATCATACAAATATTTTTATAAATTTCCAATATTAAAAAAAGATCAGCTTCAGTTTCACGCCGCACATAGCAGGGTAGGCAGAGGGAACCTAGTGTTAAGACACTCCGTTCCCCACTTTCTACCGAATTCTGGAGACATTCCGTGTTGAGTGGCAGAACTCAACGCCCTCGATTCCAGAGCGAAGAAATGGAAATATAAATTTAAGTAAATATTTCATCTCTTCGAGTGAGGATCGAACCCACAACCAGTCGGTTTTACAGTCACACCTCGTGCCGCTGCGCCACGACTGACCTCTTAAAAAAAGAGAAAACAGAATTTCAGCGTTTCGTAGATAGATATCTCCTAGATTTAATTATTAGATAGTAAACGCGCTATAGTGGCGCAGTTGGACGTATCTGACTGCGAACGAATTTTGTAGGGTTCGGATCCCGTTCGGGAAATTGAAATATGTTCATATCTTCATACTGGTTAGACAACTCACTTGACAAACAATGTCTCGAATTCAGACGAAAAGCGGAGCTTGAACATGAAATAATTTACTTACCCTTACTTAGGTTTACTTTGTCAGTCCACGCTGTCCCCAAAAAGAATTTTTCAGAATATTTAAAACTAAATTATTTTTTTATTAGCTTCACACAGTAGGGTAGGCAGGGGGAACCTAGTGTTATGATACTCCGCTCCCCAATTTCTGCCGAATTCTGGAGGCATTGCGTGTTGGGTGGCAGAACTCAACGCCGCGCTTTGCCTCGACACCAGAGCGAAGAAACGAAAATATAAATTTAAGTAAATATTACATCCCCTAGAGTGTGGATCGAATCCACAACCAGTCGCTTTTAGAGTCACCTTTGTGTGACTGTATCCCGCACACATCAAGGTAGGCAGAGAGAACTTTATGTTAAGACACTCCGTTCCCTACTTTCCGCCAATTTCTGGAGGCATTGCGTGTCGAGTGGCGGAATTCAACGCCGCGCTTTCCCCTCGATACCAGAGCGAAGAAATGAAAACATAAATGTAAATAAATATTTCGTCTCCTCGAGTGGGGATCGAACCCACAACCAGTCGATTTACAGGCACACTTTGTGCCCCACTGTGCGCCACGACTGGCCTCAATTTAATTTAAGTCAATTTTAATTTCTTAAAATTATTTTTATCAAATAATTTGATTATTTTCTACAGATACCGTCATGGAAAATATCTTGTTAAGTTTTTCCTGCATTAACGTTACGTAATAGGGTGTCATAACTTCAAATACATGTAGAACTAGCGTGTATCCAATAAAACCGATCTCGACACCCCTACACCTGTGTACGTGACGATTGATTTTTCTTACCCTTATACCTTTAAGTTTATAGATTATTTTAGCTTTTGTTAAAATAGATTTTTAGTAAGACTTTGTTTAAAATAATCGACTTTATTTATAATATCTCACATATCCTCGCTTTAGTAGAGACAGCTTTTTTTCAGTTTCACGCTGTATCCCGCACTTAACTTGATGTTAAGATACTCCGTTCTCCACTTTACGCCCAATGTTTAACCAAATTTACGTTTCGCCTAATTCCAAAGATGAACTCAACAGTACACTATGTCTTATTACTGAAGGGATAAAAAGAATCCTTCCCCCCGATTGGGGGTCGAACCCGTCACGTTTACAGGTAATCTCTGCTGTTGCGCAACGAAGGCATGACGCCCCTAACATAATACCTCTATATATGTAAGAGTACATCCCAGAAAGCAGGTAGGAACCTCATTGTATTCTAGACCGTATCTCCTAACTGCCTTGAATTATCCTTCCCAAAGTTCTGTATGCATTAAATTATAACTTGCTCCACGAAATCTATTTCAGATTAAATTAAGCAAAACATTATAGTTTGACAGCCTTTGCCCGCATGAGTAACTTGTAGCTACTATGTGAATTTGCTAGTGGCGTGTATTCTCTTTATAGGTTATGTAAATGTAGGGTCAATGTTAATATGAAGTTTGATATTAATTTTGTTTTAATATTTCACACAATTTTATTATTTTAAAATACATATTAAAAATGAAGCGTTGAGTTATGACACTCAACGCGCAATATCTTCAGAATTCGTCGGAAAGTGGGGAGCGGAGTGTCTTAACACTAGGCTTCCTCTGCTTACTCATGTATATACGGGATACAGCGTGAAGCTGAAAAAAAAGACTTTCAATTAATCTGTCCATAGTGGCAAATGGATATATTTATGTACGTTTGTTTCAAAAAAAAATTTATATACCTTTGAGCCAGAAAAGTTTTCACTATTTAAAATAAACTTTTTCCATGATTCGAATTGTCTACTATCCTGACGGTAAAGTGGTAAACGACCACTAAGCTCAAATGGTACTTACTTCAAAATTATATATCTAAAAGTCAACTCAATCCCCATCATCCCATCCATTCAAATATGAAACGTGGTGTTAACAATAAAGCATAAATGCATCCCACCCATACTGGCCCATACTTGAAATTCTACGCTGCGCATTTCAAAATTTACACCTTTGCCTTGTCTAGAGCAATACACTGAGAAATTTCTCAATGCCGAGAACTAAATTGCCTCTACAAGTCAGCCAATATGCAATATTTAGTTTCTAAAAGTGTTTTCAAATGGAATAGTGCTGGAATGTCGATAAATTTTCTATTGAAACGTGAGAGAATGAATTTTGCAAGCACTTTGGTATCTTCAATATTATCAAGGAGGTAAGTCACAGCTAGGCAAGTCGTTATTCTTTTCTCGTTTACAAAATTTTTTTTTTTGTTAATTTTAAGTATAAAGTTAAGCCCGATTCACAGTATAGCTCTGGTTACGGTTCGTTCTCGATCCGATCTCAGTCTGTTTAAATATTATTATATGAGAAAAAAAATAAAACATTCATCCTGTCAATATTTCTCGTACAAGAATATAAGAAAGGACCGAGAACGAATCGTGACCGGCACTACTGTGTGAATCCTTCTTTAAGCAAGCAAGCACATACTATATCCCTCGTATTGGAGGATGAATAGAAAGAATTAAGTGGTAAAACTCTCATTTCTCCGCTTTCCGAATTCACGTATTACGTAGCTCAACTTCGCGCCTTGTCTAGTCGGAGCAAAGACAAGGAAATATTTAATTCAGCCAAGTAGAAGTCGAATTTGTGAGCACACAATAAAGAAGAAGTGATTTATTATCATATTCTCTCCTTTACTCTGTAAAAAAAATAAAAAAAAGTACTCTGTAATTTAATGAAAATTAAATAATATTTATGTCAATGTCACCTCAAAAATGTTATTTCGTGTATAAGCACGCAATACATGCATTAAGTTATAAGATGCATGAAACGGTTATTATTTAAAAATATTAATTGAATAAATAACACTTCAGCTATGCCTTTGAAAAAGTAATATTTTTTTCTTTCTTTAAAATACTTCTAAGTCAACTGAGAACTTGGAAGAAAGAGAAATTGTATAGCATCAGAGATATA
Source organism: Heliconius erato demophoon (assembly GCA_018249695.1). NCBI lineage: Eukaryota > Metazoa > Arthropoda > Insecta > Lepidoptera > Nymphalidae > Heliconius > Heliconius erato. The sequence goes on along the minus strand of DWQW01002475.1, from coordinate 611 downwards.
CGCTTTAGTTGTGGGTTCTATTCTTATGAAAGAGAATGAAATATTTAATTTTTAAATTGAGACCAGTCGTGGAGCAGCGGCATGAGGTGTGACTGTAAAACCGACTGGTTGTCGGTTCAATCCCCACTCGAGGAGATGAAATATTTACTCAAAATGTATATTTCCATTTCTTCGCTCTGGTGTCGAGGTTAAACGCGGCGTTAAGTTCTGTCACTCAACACGCAATGCCTCCGGAATTCGGCAGAAAGTGGTGAATGGAGTATCTTAACACTAGGTTCCCTCTGCCTACCCTGCTGTGTGCGTGATGCAGTCTTAACACTAGGCTTCTTCTGCCTACTATGTGTTGGCAAGAAAGTATCTTAACAATAGGTTCCTCCGCTCTACCCTACTATATTGAAAAAAAGCGTGAAATTATTCTTTTTAAATATCAAAACTAGAAACAAACTTTGATTACAATCCACTTTTAATTCGTACAATGTTCCTAAAACAGTAATAAATGTTAAAATAATTGCCACGACAGTTAGAAATTAAGCTGCAATAATACACCGAGGAAATACCAAGTAAAAATAAATTAGCTTGGAAACATTCCAATGATAGTGACTCGGTACAAA